>WNWK01014496.1:0-51104 GCA_009830355.1 Cherax destructor | reverse complement strand
CTCCCAAACTCCCGTAGCTAATGACCATTCACCCCCTTAATTTTAAAAAAGTCCGGAAAAATTTGATAGTTATTTTCAACCAACCCCACCAAAAGAGTAAATTTTTCTTCCGATGTTTTCCCTCGTTAAAGGGGTAAAAAACCCTGTGTTTTCCGCCCTCAGGGGGTGCCTCCCCCAAAAGGTCCCCCTTTTGGGAACCTTTCCCCGTTTTGGGCCCTGGTCCCCTCCCAAGCAAGTTGTTGCCCCTTAAAATGGGTTTAAAGGTTTTAAAGGGCCCCGAATCCCCAAAACCCAGTTCTGGAATTTTAGTAAGAAAAAGCCGGTGAATCTTGGGTTTTTTGGCTCGATTAGCCTTTTTTTCACGTCCTTTGTCACTGCTTAAGCCTAACCTTAACTAACCCCACAAAGATATGGAATTTTGCAAAATATTTTTTTGGAGGCAAAGAACTGTTCACACCCCATATGGAGATGGAACCCCGCTGCGGAGATAATGCTATTAAAGTTTTTTATTGTTATTTGTTAACCTTTTCCATGTGAATAACTAGTAACCCCCCAGCACAGCCCCCGTTTGGCACAGCACCAGCAAATAACCGAAGAAACATAACACCCCAAGTCAGATAAATCAGTGTTTATAGTGTTCGTTCTCAAGTCAAAGAATTTGTTATAACTGTTCCACCATATGCATTAATTGTCCTGACAGTAACATAAAAGCGCCGTACAGATGACTACCAAACAGACTTCCATACTGGAGTATCATAGAATTATGGCCATGAGACACTGGTGTAATGCTCTATATAACCTCAGGGCACATCTTTCCGTGGTCGTCCAAACCGCAGAACCAGGAGGAACTGGGAGGCGGGTTCAACAGCCAAACCAGACCCATGCTCTTTTTCCAATTGGGGAAATTCGAGCGCCCCAGTCAAACCGACCGTTGTGACAGAGGTGAGAATATACTCCATCCCGTTAGTAATTCCTTCAATGCCTAGCAGTCTTGAAGAAGAATGTCTCGTTGATGATGTGCTTCCAAGTCTTGGACAAAGATGTTTTTGGGGACGACGTAGAACAAACATTCCCTGATGAAAACCTTCCATCGTGTTTGCATATAAATTCAGTGCAAAAATAGGTCCCCTTATACAAGCATCTGTTCCTAATGCGCCCGTTCATGTGTTCATGGACTCAGGAGCACAAGTCAACATTATAAGGTCTAGTTTATTAAAGATAAGAAGTTACGATGTGTACTTTTAGTAGAACCAACTCATGTGTCATCCCTAGTGGTGTGCCGGTTCTTGTCTGGTGTTCGAGATCAAACTTCTTACCTTTACTATCCAGGGTAGAGATTTTACAGCTACCTTCTTGTTGTTGACCAGATTAGTTTCCTGGTGATCTCCTTCTGGGATTTACTTCCATGAGATTTGCATATTGTGCTTTGATCCTTACCGATGGCATGCCAATGATGACTTAGTCGACCATTTTGGGGTTACCAACTTGGTTCCGAGATCTGACATACAGCAGAAGAGTACGAAGTCCATAGAAGTCCTTCCAGGTCAATATGTTTTCCAGTAGCATATCTAGCAGTCAGGCACTGATGATCCTGTCTCTGTCTATGTTTCACTCCACCTTCAGTCATGCAAGATAGCGTCCAGTTGCCTCAAGAGTCCAAGAACCTCAGACTACCTTGAGTGCTGAGCCTATCTCTGCAATGCCCACTAGTTCAAATAGTAGTTTCTCCATAGGGGGCACTTGTCGGAAAATGATTATTTGAACCTAGTAATGCCATCTTGTTGATGTCACATGCTGCCTACAGAAAGACGTCTCTGTAGCAGCTAGGCCCTCACTAGAGGACTGTATTTTCCCTCAAGTTCCAGATGGTGATAATGTCTAGTTGACAGTGATTCCTGTAAAGTGAAGGGTTTGTTGTCGAGCCATCCTTACATGTTGCAAGAGATCTGAAGATCCATTTCTTCCTTGCCAATACTTCCGGTCATAGTGTTCGGCTCTGAGCAAATACCAATATTGTTGACCTTGTTCACTATCCTTACCCTGTTCCGGGTTGGGGATGAGTTGTCACCTGACCAGTGGGTGGTGCTATTTCAACCGAGGAGGATCCATCCACTTCACTGGATCAATCCATTCCACCAGTAGAAGAGAAAGACTTAGCTCCTACTGACTTCCCAGATGAAATCCACGTTTGTTGAATCTGTTGAACAAACGTCGAAAGCCATTGCCTTACCAGGTGAGAAGATGGGATAACAAACTTATTGTCCCATCATATTCCACTGAACCTGGTACTAGACCAATTTATGTACCTGCGTAAGAATGCCGAATTCACAAGTTACTGTCGCGAGAAGTTAATCAACCAGATGTTTGACGATGGTTTATCGCACCTGCAATTACCTTGAATGCCCCCTGATCTTAGTACCTAAGAAGGACGGACTTGTCCCAGTGATTGACTTTAGGAAGTTAAATGCGAAAACGATTCCAGATCGCTTCCCACTTCCTGTACTCCGTACTTGTGATCTATTACGTAATATCGGAGATAACAAAGTTTTCTCGACCCTAGACTTGTTACAAGGGTTTTGGCAAGTCCCTCTTCACGAGGACAGCCAAGAGCTCACGCATTCTCCACTCCAACAGGTCATTTTTAATTCCTTCGTATGGCCTTGGATTAAGATCATCGCATCACATTCTCGAGGCTCATGACCAATATCTTAAGAGGTCTCATAGGTAACACACTCATGGGTACTTAGATGATGTGATTGTCATGTCACAAGACGTAGATATGCACTTAAAAGACTTGACTTCGTACTTGGTAAGCTTGAAGAAGCCAATTTAAAGATCAAACTGTCCAAATGTCAAATTTTCAGATCAGAAATCAAGTTTTTGGTCACGTAGTCACCCTAGAGGGGTTACGACTGACCAAAGTAAAGTAACTGCAATATTAAATTTTCCATCTCCTAAAACCGCTGATGCTGTAAGATCCTTTGTGGGCTTAGCAGGTTTTTATAGATCATTCATTGCTAATTTTTCTTCAATAGCAGCCCTCTAACTGAGTTGCTTAAGAAAGATGCTCCATTTGTCTGGACCTTCCATCAAGAAAGAGCATTCCAAACTCTCAAAGAAAGGCTAACATCTGCCCCTATTTTGAAATTTCCAGATTTTTCACAGCCTTCTACCTGACCACTGATGCTAGCGAGTCCTTACTAAAGCTGAACGTAATTATACAGTTACTAAGCAAGAAGTTTAGCTATAGTATGGTCTTTAAAGGATTTCCCGAGACATCATTTATCAGTACTCTGTTCATGTCTTAACAGATCATGCCACATTGATACCCTTATTCCAGAATAAACAACCCACTGGAAGACTAGCGAGATGGTCTTTGATGATCCAAGAGTTCAACCCAACTTTTGAACATTTACCTGGCAAATCCAATGTAGTTGTTGATGCTCTATTGCATCATGTTAGTGTAGTAACTGCTGATCCTCCATTTAGTGCTGAGGATGTAAAGACTTCTCAAAGAACAGATCCCATGTGGTCTGGTGTGATTCGGTTCTTGCTCCAGGAAGATCTTATTCTCACTGTGAAGCCACCAGCACCCATCAGTGACTTTGTCATGAACCAAGAATTACTGTATCGCACTACCGAGCTGGGTACTCCTTGTAGAGGGGTATACAAGTTAGTAATTCCACCGTCACTAGTGAAAGTAGCCTTGCAGCTAGTTCACGATGTACCGGGTGTTGCACATCCTGGTATGGATCGTTCTGTGAAACAAGCCAGATTGAAATATTTTTGGCCTCGTATGTCCACTGATATTACCGAGTATGTTAAGAAATATAGTGTCTGTATGAAACATAAAGGTAATGTTACTGGTCCTAATCCAATCCAAATCTTTCCTACTACTAGTGAGCCATGGGAAAGAGTTCCACTAAATCTGTTGACTAATTTCAAATGTTCCCTCAGTGGAAACAAACATCTGTGTGTGATGGTCGATCACTTTACCAGATATTGTGAGTTAGTGCCTATTGCAGATAAGACTGCCGAAACAGTAGCAAAAGCATTCAAGGAACGTATAATCTGCAGACATACCACTCTTAAGTCCTTCATAACAGATAATGGAGGTGAATTTTGTAATGAGATCCTAGAAAACTTGTGTACATTATACAAGATTACAAAATCAACCATTGTTCTGCATGGGTTAGCAGAAAGAACAAATAAGAAAGTCTTTGACGTCTTGAGAGCTACCATCAATCCCAATAGTGTAACCTGGGATGAAGTCATTCCTGATGTGCAGTGTGCAAAAATTCTGCTTTTAACGCTTCTATAGGTGATACCCTCATTATACATTGTACCGTGTCGATAAGCATTTGCTGTATGAGCTGTTATATTCTAATCTGAAACCGACATACAATCCTGATGATTTCATAGCAGTTCGTACCAGTGAAGCTCAGAGTGTTTTCAGACGAATTCGTGAAACACTTCATAAGTCAACAGCAGAATTTACTAGAGTAACCAATACTCAAGCCAAACCGACTAAAGTTCAAGTAGGTTCCAGAGTCATGTTGTTTAATTTTAACAAAACTTCAGCAATTTCCCAAAAACTTGACCAAAAGTTTGTCGGTCCTTATAGAGTAGTCGAACATATTAATGGCAATAAGTATAAAGTTAGAGAAATTAGTACGGGTCAGTTTAAAGAATCGCATTTAGATCATATGAAATTAGTATGTGATGATGACGAAGTCCCTGATAACCCTGAAAATCAGATAAACGAGACAGAATCTGATAATTCTCCTGTTGCTGTTCCCTCTACCTCTAATGATCAGTCAGATCAACCTGAATGTCGTTATTCCTACGTAACGACAAGTGTTGAGAAATCCTCAAGTATCATTTGTGGATACCAGTGTAGATCCTCCTCAATCAGAAGTTGAGTTGTCTATTGTAACAGAGTTTGATCCACCCAGAGATGATAATTATACAGCCTATATCAATCTCACCCTAGCAGAGTTGGGGTTAAATGTAAATAACCTGTATAGATAAATATGTAAAAAGTGTATTACAACTGTGTGTTATAATATCAACTTAGTATTATTCCAAAAAAATTTTTTATGTGTTTACGTTCTCTCCGAATTCTAAGATTTAACAGTATAGATTTGAGAGCACCAGATCTACGTTGTCTGTTAATTACTACCTTCTTGTAAATATATTTCCTCAGAATTCGTAGATCACATTAAGACAGATTCGATCGATCGAAACAAATTATTTTTTTTATCTCTTTTATCATGACTGTCTAGAAATGAGCTCATTTAATTAATTAATTCCTATGTATCATGATATATCATATAGTAATGTAGATTGTTTTCCGTCACTATAATATCCATGTGAAGTATGATGTTCAACTGTTGTGTACTTTGACATTATATAGAATCAGCTGAGAGTCGTATGCCTGTTGTCCTTAGTTTGTATAGATGTATGTCGAGACGACATACGTAACATGACCGAGCTGTATGGTTCGTGCTTCTAACAGTTATTACCATAGCTGTCCACGTGATCACCATTCCCTGCCCATGTGATCTTTCCTTAGCCAATCATAGGCCTCCTTTTGAATGCCCAAGTGCCCGTGCAGACCGGCAGGCAGTACCATCCTGATAGGCAGTGGAGACGGACATAGGCCTACGACTCGAGCCTCCCCATATATTTATTGACTCCAATATACGCTACCATACCAAGCTCATCTTTATTATCTTACCCAATCTATGTAAAGAACCCACAACACAATGTCACCATGACAAAGGCCACTCCTCACAGTCGCGGGACAACACCCAACTCTGTGAAGCGCATCTGATACTCCAACAAAGCATTAAGATTTTTTACTTGTCTAATGTATCATTAAATTCTTCACAAATTTTATTATTTATAAATGAATCCAATTTATATAAACCAAAATAAATATTCATATTATTTTCAAAGCTGTTTTTTATGAAACATAATTATATTATATTCCTGTTGACCATATACTTGCTTGATATAACTTTCTCAGCCTTTTGAAAATCAATTGGATGGTTAAAATCTCTCACATGAATAAATAGAGCATTAGAATCTTGTCCAATTCTAATGCTATAATTATGTTGTTTTAATCTTAGTTCGAGACTTTTACCAGTTTGACAGTAATAAACTTTATCACATATTTTACAAGGAATCTTACAGACACATCCATCAGCATTTTGTGGGGATTTTTTTATTAAAAGTTTTTAACTGTATCAATATTTTTAAAAACAACTTTAATATTAAAAGTCTTAAGAAGGGAAGGCATATCAACAAGTTTTCATGGTAAGGAGAACCAACATATTTTTAGTTGAAAAGGTTGGTTGTCCCTTTTGATTGTTAAAAGTATTTCTAGCTATTTTACGTTTCTTGGGTATTTTAGATCATTAGCTATTTCATAAATTTTGGAGATTTCTTCATCTATGAACTCTGGACTACAAATACGTAAAGCTCAAAACATTGATGGGAAAACCGACAGTTTAACTCTATCTTGTAGTGAAGAATAATTTTTTTTTATTTAAAAATAGGTTATGTACAGTAACATAATCAAAACTGTGCCTCATAACAAGAGGTTAAACATCGACATTACACAAAAGTCTTAGTAAATGCAAGATATTGTATACACTAAAACGTGCCTATTCGGCCGCACAACCAAACTGTAATGAAAATTGTCATACACAAAACCTACTACATCACAAACCGTAACCACTATACATGACCTTACAAACAAAAAGGTCTTTATTGCTCCACTCTACAATGAGAATATATCACAAAACATTATGATCATATACTTCTCTGTCAAAATGATAAAGGAAAACTTTCTATAAATAAAACATGTCTTAGCAAACATGTTAGTAATTCTTCAAAACTGTTAATAATTCTTCAAAACCCTCAATTATCCTACCGGTCTAAAGAACCCCCCCCCCCAAAGTGCCTAAAAGCACACGACCCTTAAATCCTCAACGATGCACAGTTAGCATCCCCTTCACAATCTAGGCATTACATGTTATAGGAAAGTACTTTTAGGGAAAAGATGGCTCCTCCACAAACACATTAAGTTTAATATAACAGCACACAATAGGCCGACCGTCAAAACCAAAAAAATACATTATTATCAGAATACCATCATCCATAGACTTACACAAAGTCCACTTCCCAAAGCAACACTTTATGCCACAAGACTCCGTTGTGACATACACATAGAAAAACATTCTAGAAAACATAATTATATAGGCATAAGCTGCACAAAATAGATAATGCTAGTAACACAAAATACACACCATAATATTACACCATTATCACAGGCCACAATAACTAAATTTTCAAAAACTTTGTATACCTGAAACAATACATACACAGGAAAAACACTGAAACAAAAACCCAAAAAGTTACACAGAAAACCTGGTCTATCTAAACCCAGGCTCACATGAACACCGACTGTTGACTGACGCCAGACGGAACGCACAAAACTCCTCCACGTTCAGCCATCATGTCGTATGACATCTCCTAACTCTCACACCTGTGACATAACAGCTAACTACCTAATCTCACACCCAAACAGCAACTCAGCTTACTAAACTTTGGTCACCTACGCATCATGGAGGAAAGCCCCATACACCTATTACCCCATGACAACCCGCCATGCTAACCCCCCCCCAGTTTGTGTCCACACACACACCCACACCTAATAGGATCTAAATTCCCTAAAACCCCTGAAGACCACTGCCCGTCCCGTGACCATAACCCATTCCCAACCCCAAACCAACCCTACCTATCCTACCCCTATGGACCTACACACTCGTCCAGCCACACCAACATGCAACCAAACAGTAATCTAGCAACCCTAACCTACACGCCCTACCCATCCTCACTGTCCTCCGACCAGTCCCCTCAGTATGTCGCCGACCTTCACTCCCAACACTCTAATAGGGACTCCACCATCATCGACCTATAACCCTCCGAGAAAACCTCAACCCACGTTCTCCCATACAATCCCTGATTCCTACATTTCGTCCGAAATAATTGTGCCGCCAAAGCGCGTACCCGTATCCCCCCCAAAATCTCGCGCATTCCCCACGAAACATATATGTAATCTATGATCATGTACATTAATGCCCTACGTCCAGACTTAAGGCCCTTAACAGTGATATCCCACCCCCACCTACTCTCCTAATGACACTGCCATACCATTCCCTCACCCTGCCTAAATCTTCACAAAAATACACTGCATGGTATGCCGTATCCAACATCCCACATCTCAAACAACTACCCTCACCCGCTAAGCCCATTACGAACAATTGCGCCCTAGAAACCAATATTCCATGCAGGAATCGAAAAACCATCTCCCTCACCCTTGCTGGCAACAGTAACTTCCGAAACGCAACCCATGTCACCTTCCAATTATACATTGGATATTCTGCAAGCTCCTGCATGAGCCCGCCCCTTCCCCTATCCTTTCCAAAAACCCCACCTTCAAACCCCTTGGCTCCCTTACTACCAGCAAAAACCTCAACATCTCACACAACCTCAGGTCACGACCACTCCACCACCTCTGGACCTCTCTCATGACTGCCCCCACCCGCCTCCTGCCCACCCCACCTCCTCCACATATCTCTGCTTAACATATAACCCCAGAAGCCTCCTATGTAAGGATATCAACCCCAAACCTCCCTTGCTAACTGGTGTCATCACCACCCTCTTATTTAGACAATGTCTTCCATAACCCCATATGTATCTCAACACTCTCCGCTGTAATACTTCAATATCCCTTCCCACAAGCGGGTACACCCTCGCAACATGCCACAATTTACTATACAGTAATACATTAACTGCCAAGACCCTCTGCAATAACGTCACATCTCCCAGTCTCCAACCACTCATTCTCCCTATTGTCACTGCTACCACTTTAGATGAATTTTCTTCCCTTGCCTTACCTGTGTCATTACAATAAATTACCCAGCAAATCGTCAAACTCTCGACAACCTTCCACCCATACCCCTGCCCCAAGTCTCCCCCCACCCACGTGCCTACCACTAACAATTTAGACTTCACCCTGTTGACTCTCATTCCCGTAGCTTCCCCGAAAACACCAATAATCCTACCTATAATCTCAAACACTTCCCTCCCTCCCACTAGAATTGTTGTGTCATCTACATAACCAACAATCGCGGACTCACAACCAGGCACCTGTTCTCCCTCCCATAACCCACATAAAACGAAAACCCATGTAACCTCAAGTCTCTTCCCAACCTATAGTTATGCTCCTGCAAGATACATACATCCACATTCAATCGTCTTAGCGTTACCTCAACCCATTTACGTTTGACCTCCGCTCGGAGGTCATTTACATTCAATGTTTGACACTTGAAAAGAACAGAGGGGGCTTTCCTCTATGCTTCAGCGTCCTCGTCACTATAGACTTGCCCTGACTCAATATATCCTCCTTCACTTTCATTCCATTCACTTTTCCTTCTGCCCTACCCTCCCTCGCTCCTCTTTGCCCTTGGCAACCCCCACCCCCTTTGGCCACCTCCACCCAGGCCTTCTTACACACCCTTTGCCTGGGTGTAAGAACATCGTCATCAGCGATACCACTAGGCCTCTTCCTGGAATCTCCATAGCCTCAAAACCCTCTCCCCTGTGCACTTCTACATCTACCTCTTGGACCTGTATGCGAGGCCCTCTTTCAGAGGCCCCCATCACACTCCTCTCGCACTCATCCCTCCTCTCAACCGTCCCCAACTCAACCACACCATGCTGTGAGTCCTCCCGTAAAAGGCTATCCAACAACTGACATAAATCCTCGAGGAGTGGATCAGACTGGCCCTTCTGACTCCACGTCCTGAGTCACCTTCGGCAAGGTCAGTACTCGTCCTTCCTCCGTGTCAACAATATCACTCCATCGCCTACTCTGCGCTGCGCTCATGTCCTCGAGCTGCTCCTCATCCATAGCCCTCTCGACCACCACCACCACGTTATCCTGCCTCAAACCATCAACAGGTCCCTGCTATTGTGGGCCCGCCCGTCAATCACATGATGCTGCCACATGTCCAGGTGTTCCACATAATCGACACGTCCATACCTGGCCCACGTAAGTCACATAGACTTGCTGACGGAACTCTTCCATCATGACGTATGATGGGATTTGGCATCGCAGCGTCATTTTTAAAGAAAATTACCCCTCTGGGAGGCCAGCGTAAAGCCCTTGGGTCCACTGTAATAATAATAATAATAATTTATTGAGACATGGTGCAATGATACATGGTTGGGTAGACAAGATACATAGTTATTGATGAGATGTACATGCCAAAAGCCCCTAATATGCTGCATGGACAACACCAAATTGGCTAAAAGCCTCCCATACATCTACTTAATGGCTTCAAATGGTACATTTTGAATCCTTATCCATGTGTAATAACAGGACACATCCCATAGCCGTACCTCTAATCCCGTGTTTACCACAATCCTCTGCTCCTGGTACTTTTTTACTTCATGCTCATACGCGACGGCCACTGTAAACTTCACAAATATTTTCGATGAACCATTGAGGGATATCTCATACAGTTCGTCATTGGATACTCCAAAAGAATCCCTCAAGATTGCTGGGAGAAGAACATCAGCGGTACTCGGGTAAATCACACCCTGCAGCACCTTTATACACACAGTGTTGACGCGATGTCTGTACCTCTCAACCATGTTGGAGAAAACCACCAGTTCTCAACTCCACCGCCAGGGACCAGAAACAAGCACAGCCACAATGCGCAAAGGCTGGGCAGCGAATGTGTGAAGAATAATAGTGTACATAGGAACAGTTATTTGTAGGGTGCTGTCAAATGACTGTGAGGTGCGGTTTTTGTTATGGTGACAAGATTGTGAGGTGTAGTCTTGCCCCTTTATATGCCTTCTTGTTGATTTTTTGTGTTTTATTGTTCCTTGATAATGTGAGAAGTCACGAAAGCACTTAGAATTTCGCTTTTTATTCATAGAAGTTGTTTTGCACTCCACACACACACACAGACACAAATTGATCAGTTTTACCTATTCGGACAACATATATATATATATATATATATATATATATATATATATATATATATATATATATATATATACATATATATATCCTCATATATGTATATATATATATATATATATATATATATATATATATATATATATATATATATGAGGATATATATATGATATCATCAATTTATGATTCACTCATCCTTCATAGACCCATTCAGACATGTCCACTCCTCAAATACTGATTTCACCTCTTCCATATTTCCTCCAATCTGATATCTAATCTTTCATCATCTAATCTTTTGTTATCCTCATATATATATATATATATATATATATATATATATATATATATATATATATATATATATATATATATATATATATATATATGAGGATATATATATATATATATATATATATATATATATATATATATATATATATATAATATATATATATATATAAATATATATATATATATATATGAGGATATATATATATATATATATATATATATATATATATATATATGAGGATATATATAGTATGTATATATATATATATATATATATATATATATATATATATATATCCTCATATATATATATATATATATATATATATATATATATATATATATATATATATATATATATATATATATATATATATATATGAGGATAACAAAAGATTAGATGATGAAAGATTAGATATCAGATTGGAGGGAGAGAGTATGGAAGAGGTGAATGTATTCAGATATTTGGGAGTGGACATGTCAGCAGATGGGTCTATGAAGGATGAGGTGAATCATAGAATTGATGAGGGTAAAAGGGTGAGTGGTGCACTTTGGAGTCTGTGGAGACAAAGAACTTTGTCCATGGAAGTTAAGAGGGGAATGTATGAGAGTATAGTTATACCAACACTCTTATATGGGTGTGAAGCATAGGTGATGAATGTTGCAACGAGGAGAAGGCTGGAGGCAGTGGAGATGTCATGTCTGAGGTCAATGTGTGGTGTGAATATAATGCCGAGAATTCGGAGTTTGGAAATTAGGAGGAGGTGCGGGATTACCAAAACTATTATCCAGAGGGCTGAGGAGGGGTTGTTGAGGTGGTTCGGACATGTAGAGAGAATGGAACGAAACAGAATGACCTCGAGAGTGTATAAATCTGTAGTGGAGGGAAGACGGGGTAGGAGTCGGCCTAGGAAAGGTTGGAGGGAGGGGGTAAAAGAGGTTTTGTGTGCGAGGGGCTTGGATTTCCAGCAAGCATGTGTGTGCGTATTTTATAGGAGTGAATGGAGACAAATGGTTTTTAATACTTGACGTGCTGTTTGAGTGTGAGCAAAGTAACATTTATGAAGGATTCAGGGAAACGGCAGGCCGGACTTGAGTCCTGGAGATGGGAAGTACAGTGTCTGCATTCTGAAGGAGGGGTGTTAATGTTTCAGTTTTATAACTGTAGTGTAAAGCACCCCTCTGGCAAGACAGTGATGGAGTGAATGATGATGAAAGGTTTTCTTTTTCGGCCACCCTGCCTTGGTGGGAATCGGCCGATGTGGTAATAAAAATAATATATACTATATATATATATATATATATATATATATATATATATATATATATATATATATATATATATATATATATATATATATATATATATATATATATACATATATATATACATATATATATATATATATATATATATATATATATATATATATATATATATATATATATATATATATATATATACATATATATATATATATATATATATATATATATATATATATATATATATATATATATATATATATATATATAAAATATATATATATATTATATATAATGTGTGTGTGTCAAATAATCACGAACAAGTGTTGCAAGATGCAAAACAACCACGGGCCAGTTGAAAGATAGCTCTAAGCCTATTTGTGTAGATTGCACTACGAAAGGCCTAGAGCATTTAATGTGGTCGTTCCTCAAGGTTACTCACATTTTCAGTGTTTAATGTAGGTCGTTCCTCAAGGTTACCCACATTTTCAGTGTTTAATGTAGGTCGTTCCTCAAGATTACCTACATTTTCAGTGTTTAATGTAGGTCGTTCCTCAAGGTTACCCACATTTTCAGTGTTTAATGTAGGTCGTTCCTCAAGGTTACCCACATTTTCAGTGTTTAATGTGGTCGTTCCTCAAGGTTACCCACATTTTCAGTGTTTAATGTGGCTCGTTCCTCAAGGTTACCCACATCCTCTGTGTTTAATGTGGCTCGTTCCTCAAGGTTACCCACATTTTCAGTGTTTAATGTCAGTCGTTCCTCAAGGTTACGCACATTTTCAGTGTTTAATGTGAGTCGTTCCTCATGGTTACGCACATTTTCAGTGTTTAATGTGAGTCGTTCCTCAAGGTTACCCACATTTTCAGTGCAAAATGTCAGTCGTTCCTCAAGGTTACCCACATTTTCAGTGTTTAACCCTTTGAGGGTTTTTGACGTACTAGTACGGCTTACATGCCAGGGCGTTTGACGTACTATTACGCCTAAATTCTAGCGCCTCAAATCAAGCAGAAACAGGCTGGTAGGCCTAGATGTGAGAGAATGGGTTCGTCGGTCAGTGTGCGCAGTATAAAAATCCTGCACCACACAGTGCATAATGAGGAAAAAAAAACTCCGACCGTATTTTTAGTTTAAAACAGCGACTTTGCAGTCTATTTTCGTATGGTATTTATGATTATATTCTCGTTTTCCTGGTCTCATTTGATAGAATGGACGATATATTAGAGAAATAGAGATAATTTTGATTGGTTTCTCAATGACAAGTACCTAGAAATTGAGCGCAAAGTAGCAAAAATGGTTGATTTTTGGCGATGTTCAAGAGTAAACAAATCACGGCACACGTACAATACACATCAACTGGCGACTCTAATATTCTTGCACAAGTGTGCTGATGGCATTTATACCGTTTTTACAATGATGCAGTAGTATACATAATAATAAATCTTCAATTTATTGTGAGACTAAAAATTCAAAATGGAAAGCAAAAGTAATGTAAGAGGGGCCTGGAGACGTGACTAATGGACAGATAAAATGTTATTCGAGTGCCAGGAATGTCTGTCTCGTTTATTCTGGACCCTATTTTGAAATTTACATCTTTTGAAATTTGTGTGAAATTGGACAAATTGCAAATTTCTGACCACCTTATTGGGTAGTTGAAGTCGGTAAATTGGCGGTTTTTTGTACTCAATCGATAGAAAAAATGGAGTTCTATAGAAATAGCTATAATTGTAGTAGACTGAAACATTGGAATTTGTCGATAATAGGGCTCAAAGTCGGCGAAATCGCCGATGCGTAAATAGCATCGATACCCCTAACTTCGCGAGAGCATAATTCCGTTAGTTTGTGATCAAATTTCATAATTTTGGTGGCGTTATGATCGGAAAAAGATTCTCTATCATTTCATAAGAAAAAATAATTTTTTTTTCCGAAAATGTTTCGACCCTGAGAGTTAAGAATCGGGGTCTCGACCCTGAAAGGGTTAATGTCAGTCGTTCCTCAAGGTTAAGCACATTTTCAGTGTTTAATGTGAGTCGTTCCTCAAGGTTACGCACATTTTCAGTGTTTAATTTCAGTCGTTCCTCAAGGTTACCCACATTTTCAGTGTTTAATGTGAGTCGTTCCTCAAGGTTACCCACATTTTCAGTGTTTAATGTGGCTCGTTCCTTAAGGATACCCACATTTTCAGTGTTTAATGTGGCTCGTTCCTCAAGGTTACCCACATCCTCAGTGTTTAATGTGGGTCGTTCTTCAAGGTTACCTACATCCTTAGCATAGCCAAGGTGAATCGTGTGCCTGGATGCCTAATTTCTTCTTTAGATTATCCATATTCAAACTATTAAACCTAATTAAATCCACATGTTGTACATGTTTAGTATTT
Organism: Cherax destructor; assembly: GCA_009830355.1. Taxonomy (NCBI): domain Eukaryota; kingdom Metazoa; phylum Arthropoda; class Malacostraca; order Decapoda; family Parastacidae; genus Cherax; species Cherax destructor. Next base: position 36,102 of record WNWK01014496.1, on the reverse strand, counting down.
TTTAAAAAACGTATGGGATTTTTTGTATTTATTAAGTTTAGCAATAGCCCAGAAGGCCAGTGCACAATAAGTGATCACTCACAATACTCGCAGTAGTCACATCTCAGTTGCTATGCTACACTCTGTTTTACAATCATACAACTCACCAGTTATGGTTAAGTTAGGCAATATTCGTCAGCCTTCAAATATCTTCAAGACATATTTCCCAAGCTATCAGATACAAAGGTGAAGGCTGGCATCTTCACTGGACCATAAGTCAAGAAAATCATGGAATGCTCAGAATTCCCAAAGCTCACAGAGAAGGAAAAGGAAACCTAGGAGAATTTTGTTGCTGTAGCACAGGGCTTTCTGGGCAACAACAAGGCTGACAATTATGTGGAACTTGTTGAGACCTTGGTAAAAAGCTATGGTCAGATGGGTTGTAGGATGCCCCATAAGGTCCATATCCATGATGCTCATCTTTACAATTTCAAGGAGAAGATTCGCTACCCAGCCTTCATGGTGGTAGGGTGTGCTGTACTGGAGCTCTGGTGTGGAAACAGAGCAACTTTATTTTCTACAAGATGGCGGGGAGCTACAGGAGGAGAGTCAATACTGTTTGTATAGAGCTGCTCCAAGGGGCTGTAACCCTAGCAACGCTGATGTGCTTCTACCCCTGATTCTACGAGACATGTATGGTATCTCTGCTGTCAACATGTATGGCGTATCGTTGAATGGAGCAGCGAGGATATTTGTGAAGTTAAACACCGGCACGCTTATGAAAAACTAGTGGACAATTATCAAGGAAGAGGTTAGTCATCAATTCCGGCTTGGAGGTTTGGCTAGAGATGTTTCGACCCACTATTCGTGGATAAAAGTTCATAATGTTCCTTTTGAGGCATGTGAGGCAGATGTGAAGGAGGTATTTTAACAATATGGAGTCATCCAGGCCATAACGGTGGGTCGGTGGACCCAGGGTATCTACGCTGGTATGCCGGAAGGCTCATTCTCCATTAAAATGTCACTAAGGAGACAGATTCCCTCAGATGTGATGCTGGAGATGTTCCTACCCAAATGTACGTTACGTATGCTGGGCAACTGAGGACGTGTAGACTGTGTGGAGGTACAGGTCACGTAGCAGTGTCTTGTGACAGCAGGAAGACTCGCAACATCACGCCGTGCTTTTGGTGCTGTGATTGTGGCAGGAGGGGAGGAAGCGAGTCGTGAGAAGTGGATGGAGGCGGCTGTGGAAGTCGGTTGAAAGCATGGGAGGAGGGGGGAGGATAGTCCGGGTGGAGGGTATGTGGGGAGATGTACAGGTTTGTTTTATTGGGGTGTACATGCCGGCGGTAAGCAGTCGTCAGGTAAAGGAGGATTTTGTCAGGGAGGAGCTAGTTTATGCGCTTCGTGGGCTGCCCTTTGTAACGATGTTGCGGAGGATTGGAATTGTGTCATACGGAGGAAAGATGTAGAACCTAGGAGTGTCTGGTTGTGTTCTGGGGGTGTTGCGGGAGGTGTTGGAGGCGATTGGGGTGGTAGATGTCGTAAGGGGTGAGGGGTGGAATGTCGAGCATACGTTCTTTCGTAGGGGTTATGCTGCGAGGCTTGATAGGATTTATGTTTCTGGGGAAGTTGGGGTTGAGTTGTGTAGACGTGGGGTTTTCAGATCATCGGGGTGTTTTAGTTGATCTTCGGCTGGAGGGAGTGGTTGCAGTGTACCCTAGTTATTGGAAGTTAAATACTCGTTTGTTACAAAGGGTTGGGCATCAAGGGTCTTTTGCTGCATGGTGGGAAGGGCTGTGGGGTGAAGGGAAAGGGAATGGGGATATAGTAGCATGGTGGACTGTGAGGGCGAAGGTGGCAATACGGGAATATTATCATAGGGAGGGAAGAGAGGATGCGAGGCTGAGGTTTGGTATACAAAGATACGTGGAGGCTCAGTTGCAGGAATGTCAAGGGGGAGGGGTAGGGCGATCGCAGGAGGAGGTACGGAGGTTATGGGAACAGTTGAAGGATATTCAGAATAAAAGGTTTCAGGCGATCAGGGTGCGAAGTGGGTTAGATGTTTTGTGGGGTGACAAACCGTCGCCAATGGTGTTGCAAAGTTTTAAGAGTAGGAGGAAGAGTATGATGGTGATGTCGCTGAAGGTAGAGGAAGGTATGTGAGGGTACAGACAGGGGCAGGTGTTAGGCACAGTGGAGGGGATGAGTGAGTATGCCAGAGTTTGGTTTCAGCATAAGTGGAGGAATGAGGTGGGTGGGGCGGAGGAGAGGGAGATACTCTTGGATGGGGTGTGTAGGGGAATTAGTGATGAGGCTAGAAGGGTCATGGAGGGGGAAATTATGGAAAAGGTGTGTCAAGCAGTGAAGGGGTTCAACTTAGGGAAAACACCGGGTTTGGATGGGATTCCTGGGGACTTTTATGTCACTCATTGGGATGTATTGAGGGGAGTGTTACTATGTGTGTTAAATACCATGAAATTGGGAAGGAGTATGGGGGAGGATCAGAGAATAGGGGTGGTGGTCTTGGTGCCGAAAGGAGGAGAAGGTGGTGCACTGAGTGGGTATAGAGCCATTACCTTGCTTTGCGCCAATTATAAAATTTTTGCAAAAGTTCTGGTGAATAGAATGAAAAAGGTGCTTGATAGACTGGTGGATGAGGGGCAGTACGGTGTACCTGGGTGGAGCATGCGGAATGGGCACAGACATATAAAAAGTTTTGTGGAGAGGAGAAGGGGGGGTGTCATAGGTCTGGATTGGGAGATGGCATATGATAGGGTGCAGCGAGATGCTTTGGTTGCAATATTGAGGAGGCAGGGATTCGGGGATGAAATCGTCGGTTGGGTTGAAACGATGTATGAGGGGGCTCAGGTGAGGGTGCAGATTAATGGGAGGTTGGGAGGAGTTATGAGAATGGAAAGGGGGCTGCGGCAGGGATGTCCCTTGTCGCAGCTCCTCTTCGCATGTTTACAGGATCCCTTCTATAGGTTAATTAAGGTAGGGGTGAGGGAGATTGGTGGGATAAGTGGGGCTGAGCCAGGGATTGTGGCATATGTGGATGATACCACTATTATGGTAGGATCCAGGGAGGGTTTAGTTTGTGTGGAGGGAATAGTAAGTATCTTTGGAAAGGCAACGGGAATACGGGTTAACAGGGTAAAATCTAAGTTTCTGGAGGTAGGGTCGTGGGTGGGGGGCACGTTGGGACAGGAGCTAGGATGGACAACAGTGGATAGCCTTAAAATTTGTGGCATTATTTTTTGTAATGATGGGAAGGTGGCTAGGGAGATGAATTCGTCTATGGTGGTGGGAAAGGCCGTGGGAAGGATGGCAGGTTGGAGGCCTGGGGATATAACAGTTTTGCAAAGGGTGATTGTGATTAATACCTTAATATATAGTCGGTTATGGCATACCATGCTTGTGAGGAACTAGGAGATGTAAGAGAGTGGTTTGGTGCTGTGGTCAGGGGCGTGGGGGAAGCTGTCTTTGCTGAGAGTGTTGAGTCTGGATTTGGGGGGTCTCAGGGAGGGGGTGCGAAGGGCAGTCATGTATCTGGGGTTAGATTTCTTACATGTTTCATGGGGTTTGCGTGAGGAGTCAGGTAGGGTTCGAATTCGGGCTTTGGCTGCGAGGTTCTATAGGACTCATGGTCAGAATCTGGAGTTGTATGGGCGTAGGTGGGACTCAGGTTTTTCTGAGGGTTACAGGGTGATGACGATGGGTTGGTTGTTAGGTCAGGGGCATAGGATGTAAAAGAGCTGGGCGAATTTGGGTCTTGGGATAGGGGTAGAGGGATGGGGGTTGGAGAGTGTGTGTTTTGGTTGACAGGTTAGGTGGGTGCGTATGCGAGTGTGAGGGGGAGGTAGGTATGGTAGGGAAAGGGGTGTCGGGTGGTGGTCTTGTGTTTGAGTGCTGACTAATGACCGGGGGAGGGTTCGGGGTTGGGGTCAGGGAAGACTTTGGGGCTTCCCTCTGCTTCTGGTGGGGGTGTGATGGATAATTGTCTACTACTGTTATAATTGTTATACGTATGATGGATCCGCATACATACCATTGCAGGTAACGGGATGGTGAAATGTATTATGGTATATGTGGTAGACACCTCTAGCTTCCTGTAATGTTCATGCCTGTAAGATTGTTGATTTTAGGCTACTGGTTAAGGTGATACCCTTGCTATATGTTATGAATATATCAGTGCAATGTTTGTATACCTCAATGTATAGAGGTAATACTTGTGTGATGGTCAGGATGTGTATTTATGTTAAATCTGTTTGGGTAGGAGCTTAGTGTGCAAGTAGAGTCCATACATCGATGACAGTCATGTTTGTGTCACACATATTATGGTTGGGATCTTGTATTTAATAAGGTAAAACTTTATACTGAGAATTCTAGGATATTTCTGTTATGTTCATACCCATTGTATATTGAGGTAACTTGTTGCATGTTATTGATACATGGCTGAAAGTTTTTCAAGAGGCAAGGACAATGCTTTACATTGTTAGCATATAAAGTTTGATTTGTATCGTTATGTTATTGGAGGACAAGGTTGTATATATTAGGTATTAGCTGAGCCTAGTCTTTGGGGATGTGTGTAGGTGTGTAGGGGTGGGGTGGGTTTCTAGGTTGTTGGTATGGGGGGGGGGGGCTGTATGAATTGTATAGGAGTGTTAAGTTTTTTATGTTTACTTTGTATTGTTTGTGTTCTTATTCGGAATAATTTTATCTGAGTAGGTTATTATGTCTATGTATAATCCTGTGTTATCATTGAATGTTCTTCAGTGTTTGTACAAGCAGGTTGTTCTGCACAAAGATTGATAAGGAATGTCATGTTAAAGTTTTGCAGTATGTTGTTAGTTTTATGAGGTTGCCTCATGTTCAGGCGCGTGTTATGTTTTGGTTGTTGGATTTTGTAATATTATTATGTATGTTGAGATATGGGTTTTTAAATAAAATATAAAAAAAAATTCAAGGAGAATATGTGAGCATACTCAGAGGAGCAAGGGCAGCGCTGCCATCAAGATATAATGAACTTTGAACACAGATATCAGGGATCTTATAATGAAAACATGATGGCAGACAACATTTGGGAGCTTAAACTGGAAAGTGATTTGTTTCAAACTCGCAAATCTAGAAAACCTGCTCATTTTTAACTTTGTAAATATGTTTCAGAAAGTGTTAAATATAATTTGTGCAAATTTTATTTTATTTATGTAATTTTATCTATTTCATTATATGTTTTTGTTTTACATCCAAAACTAGCAAAAAATATTGAAATTTAGCCACTTTTTTGTCAAAAATTCATCGTGTAAGTCACAAAAGCATTTTCTATTGTTTTGCAATAAAAGAAGTTGGAAAATAACACTTACTTGTCAGAACAAAAACTGTATTACATATTAATAATATCAGCTGCGGTTTCAATAGAGATTATATTTTAGATATAATAACAGGGTTAACGTAAGACACAAACTGTTATAGAATGAATTCATAGGGATTCATTAGACTTTCGTAATATTCTGATTTATTTCACTTAATGTTTATTAAAATTTTATAGTGATTTCATTAAAAAAATTGGTGGTTCCTTGGCAGACTAGAGACTCCAGGCGCCATCGTTTATAATCAAAGTTTTATAGTCGAATACAGGGGATTAATTTATTATTATTATTATAATTAATATTATAATTGTTTTCTTTACATGTAATTACTATATCATTCGGGAATAGAAGACAAATAGGTTCGATCTGAGAAAAAAAGGTGGATGGCTTCATTTCCTCGGATTACTTGGCCATCACCAGCGTCAAGGAACCTCCTCTCTCATGTATAACAATAATAGACTGAATTATTGGCAGTGTAAAAATCTTCAAATGATAGACGCAGAGGATAAGTGAAACTCGAAACAGCTGCCAATCATTTCTCTTTATTGCGGAAATTAACCCACCAACGACAAAATACTTTCAACTTCTTCAGTGGAAAAGATTTCTGAGAGTCGTTTTTTTTTTAATATTTCACATTACATCACACCAAAGTATAAATTATAGTTTTTCAATATTTTCCTGTACACAAGTTCTCTCTTTCTCTCTCTCTCTCTCTCTCTCTCTCTCTCTCTCTCTCTCTCTCTCTCTCTCTCTCTCTCTCTCTCTCTCTACACACACACACACAAACAAACACACAAACACACACACACACACAAACAAACACACAAACACACAAACACACACACACACACACACACACACACACACATAATATATATATCTCTTTTTCTGAATCTAATCTTATTCTGACAATTCATCTTTTATCACACAAAAACAACTCTTTACGTTTATATACAGACATTCTCACGTAGACATACTTCGTTATAATTTAACTTGAAGACACTCAATGCCCTGTGTATTTACATCCCGAGTAACTCATATCTCTATAACAGTAATATATCATTGACTATAGCAAAGTTATCCTTGTCTAAACAGTGTTATCATTGTATATAAGATCACTTATCATTGTCATTTACAAGCATCTTTAACAGCATGAGCAGCGTGTACATTAAAGGGGTGTTCTTGCCTCAAAATTAATTTATCATTTCACACCCAGTCTAGTTGATTTTGATTTCTGGTCACCACTCTTGTATTTTTGAGTGAGCGTAAGAATTCTCAGCAAAGTGTAACATGCAGATATGTGTCTGCAGTTCAGTATGGTAGTAACAGGCAGATATGGTACTGCAGGAAAATTCGGGAGGTAACAGTCAGGTGTGACCCTGAAAAAAACCAGTTGTGCAGTAACTGGCAGGAAAGTTTCTGAAGGATCAGTCCTGGGAAACAGTCGGGGAATATCAGGCAGGTATGGTTCTGCAGAATCAGTGAACAGTAACAGGCAGGTATTGTCCTGGAAAAACAATCGTACAGTAACAGGCAGGTATCGTCCTGGAAAAACAATCGTACAGTAACAGGCAGGTATCGTCCTGGAAAAACAATCGTACAGTAACAGGCAGGTATTGTCCTGGAAAAACAATCGTACAGTAACAGGCAGGTATCGTCCTGGAAAAACAATCGTACAGTAACAGCAGTATTGTCCTGGAAAAACAATCGTACAGTAACAGGCAGGTATTGTCCTGGAAAAACAATCGTACAGTAACAGGCAGGTATCGTCCTGGAAAAACAATCGTACAGTAACAGGCAGGTATTGTCCTAGAGGATCAGTAGAGCAGTAAGATCACAGGTATGGTTCTGGACTAACAGTCGGTCAGTAACTGGCAGATATGGTCATGGAGGACCAGTGGGACAGTCGTATAAAGGCTATAACAAAGAATATGCAGTCTTGTAACTTCCACAAAAAAAATAACGTGTAATATGGGTAGTTATTTGCAGGCTCACAATTTTGTTATAATATGATAATAAAATAAAGAAAAGTCACAGTTAACAAAGACAAAGAGCAAGTTGCGTATAATTGTAATAGATAATTATTATAGTAAAGGCCACTTCGAGTCGTTACATCATTTTCATAAAGCTAGCTAAATATATGTGAGTTTTCAAAGTCATTCACCCACGAGTACACTTGCCACATTGGTAAGAAAATTTGTTGGTAAAAGGCTTTTAAACAAGATTTAGTAAGTGTTTGTTAAATCTTTTAAAATGTAACGAGCAAAATGAAATAAAGACGTTTTAGATTTAACAATATTTTACTGTTTATAATGAAGCAAATAAATTTGGTTAGCTCTAAATTGTTACTATATTTTCATTTACGTTAAACATGTGAGTTATCGAATTCCAGACATAAGGATTAATCGAGTAAAGTAGGATAACTAAAGCAGTCACGTCTGCCTTAAATGATTCATGTCTCATGTCAGGGTGAGGAGATAAGTCCAATGTAGAGTTCAAGTCTTGCACGTAATTTGTCACGTCAGGAAAATTTATGGAAAAGTCAGGTAATTTTCCGAGGAGACTTTCCAACGAAACATTCGTGATTATGTCACGTTGTTCGTGAAACACCTAGACCATTCATGACTGAGTCATGTCATCTAAGGTTGAGTCAAGTAATATTTTGTGTGGATAATGGTTGTCTATGAGAGACTAGAAATTGTTTTTTAGTGAAATTAAATTGTTTATTGAGATAGAGCTAAGTCACGTCATGTCACGTCACGTCATGTCATGCTTTGATGAGTAAAATCAGGTAACAATAGACCATTAATATCAGTTTTACCAGAAATAACCATAATACGTTTAACAATTTGTGTCCAAACGGTAATAAAAATATGAAAAAATCCGTATCTTTGCAATGTTTTGGTGTGTGTGTGTGTGTGTGTGTGTGTGTGCGTGTACTCACCTATATGTGGTTGCAGGGGTCGAGTCATAGCTCCTGGCCCCGCCTCTTCACTGGTCGATACTGTTTCATTCTCTCCCTGCTCCATGAGCGTTATCATACCTCTTCTTAAAGCTATGTATGGAACTTGCTTCCACTTCACTCTCCAGATTATTTCACTTCCTAGCATCCCTATGACTCATCTGGGTTTTCAGCTTCCAATTGTGGCTCCTTGTTCCTGTGTCCCATCTCTGAAACATTCGAGCCTTGTCCACCTTGTCAATTCCTCCCAGTATTTTATACGTTGTTGTTATGTCCCCCCTGTCCCTCCTATCCTCTAGTGTCATCAGGTTGGGTTCCCTTAACCTCTCCTCATTAGACATACCTCTCTGTTCCGGGACTAATCGTGTTGCAAATTTTTGCACTTTCTCCAATTTCGTGACGTGTGTGACTAGGTGAGGGCTCCATACTGGTGCTGCATACTCCAGTATTGGCCTGACGTACACAGTGTACATAGTCGTGAATGATTCCTTACCTGAGATGTCGGAATGTTATTCTTAGGTTTGCAAGGCGTCCATATGCTGCAGCAGTTATTTGACTGATGTGCGCCTCAGGAGATGTTCTCGGTATTATACTCACCCCAAGATCCTTTTCCTTGAATATAAATGCGAGTGTATGTGTGTGTGTGTGTGTGTGTGTGTGTGTGTGTGTGTGTGTGTGTGTGTGTGTGTGTGTGTGTGTGTGTGTGTATCTGGTGTTTGTATGAGTGTGTATGCATGGATGGGAACACAGCAACATGACATAATTTATACCCGCCACTAGGAACATGAATTCTTGTATTAGTGGTCTTCAGCACTTATTTCGAAGTTGCATCTGGTTTCGTCACTTCTAGGATTGACTTCCACGTCATTTTCTGCCGACTGTACTGTTTAGCATGTTCAGAAGTCACCGATGCAATGCTAAATTTTCACTTAGAGCTTCCCAGCGGTTAGGGTATGCAGCCAGCAACATGGAAAAACTAGGTTGCAATGAGCAACGTGACTTTACACAAGAAAATACACTTGTTTATACATCAAGTACAGATATGAAGTATGGAGTTCCTCTGTATATTTTTTTTGTTTTACGAAAATGTACAGGATACGAGTGTATTAACAAACCAGGAAACACGTTATTTCTATTAGCCTCAAATCACTCAATTTGTCTTTGAGCGAACTAAGGGAAGACAGATTCCCTTTATTTCTGTAGGAATTCTTCTGCCATTGCCAGAGGGTCTACTGAAAACCTTGACAGTTTCAGCCATCTCACCGCCTTCACTCCGTAGCCCGCCCTGTACATATGCCAGAGTATCACTGTACTACACATCTGGCACTCCATAGCCTACCTTGTAGATATGCCAGAGTATCACTGTACTACACATCTGGCACTCCATAGCCCACTTGTAGATATGCCAGAGTATCACTGTACTACACATCTGGCACTCCATAGCCCGTCTTGTAGATATGCCAGAGTATCACTGTACTACACATCTGGCACTCCATCTGCCTCTACCTGCAGTGTTGTTGTCTCATCATCTAAGGAGGAGGAGAGGCAGCAGTGGCAGTGCAAATGAGAGAGAGGAAGGCAGCAGCAGCAGCAGCAGCAGAAGGAAGAGCGGCAGAGTGTCGGGTCTTCCCGTCGCTCCGCTGCTGCTGCTGTTTGGCGTCAACACCGACGACGAAGATGCGGCTGATGACGATGACGCCGACGATGATGAAGACGACGATGATGATGATGACGATGATGCCGATGAGGACGCTGAAGACGCTTCCTTCTCCGTGTTCGTCTCCTGCTGAAGTCCAGCGGGGTTTTCCTCTGAATATATAAATGTAAAATTCCACCTTATTGATTCAGTTAAAAAATTCTATTTTTTTTTATTTTAATAATGTAACCCAGAGTTAGAAGACGCACACACACACACACACACACACACACACACACAAGTATATATATATATATATATATATATATATATATATATATATATATATATATATATATATATATATATATATATATATATATATATATATATATATATAAATAAGATCACAGTTAACAGGTGATATCAAAATATGATGAAAAAATAATGAAATTCCAAGCGCTTTCGTGATTCCACTACACCTGGCGGTCACCTCACAACACCTGACTTTTTACGATGATGTGGGTAGGTAGTCAAGGATCCGTCAAACAGCTTATATTCTACACAAACATTAATAATTTAAGTTATCTGATGTACCTTAAATTCTTCCTAAATTTGATTAATTATAAACGAATCCAATTTATATAGTAATCCAAAAGTAATATATTATTTTCAAAATAAATTTTTATGAGACATTAATCTATTATATTCCTCTCGACCATAGATTTACTAGATACAACTTTCTCAGCCTTTTGTAAACCAATTGGATGATTAAAATCTTTCACATGAATAAACAGAGCATCTTTTAACCAGTTTGACCGCAATAATAAGGTTAGATACGTTTTCTAAGGTTCTTTTAGTACAATATTATTAATTTTATTTACATAAATGAAAAAAATATATATCTTATACGTATTAGAGAAAATTTTATAAAGGACTTAATTTTATATGAGTTCTTGCTAATTGACCAGTTTTACCTATTCGGTACGATATATATATATATATATATATATATATATATATATATATATATATATATATATATATATATATATATATATATATATATACACACACACAGTGGGGAGACGTTATCAACAAATTTTGTTGAAAATAAGAAAAATTTGGAGTGAGATGAATAACTATAGGAAGCCTTGGGAACGAATGGATCTGCAGGAAAGTTAGAGGTATCAGGAAGATGGAGGGAATATTTTGAGGAATTGTTAAATGTTGATGAAGATAGGGAAGCTGTGATTTTGTGAGTAAGGCAAGGATGAATAACATCTTGTAGTAGTGTGGAGGAGCGAGTTGTGAGTGCGGGGGAAGTTCGTGAGGCAGTGGGTAGAATAAAAAGGGGGTAAGGCAGCTGGGATTGAAGTGATAAAGATAGAAATGTTAAAAGCAGGTGGGGATATAGTTTTGGAGTGGTTGGTGCTTTTATTTAATAAATGTATGGAAGAGGATTAGGTATCTAGGGATTGGCAGAGAGCATGCATAGTTCCTTTGTATAAAGGCAAAGGAACAAAAGAGAGTGTAAAAACTATAGGGAAATACGTTTGTTGAGTATACCTGGTAAAGTATTGGGAGGAGGTGCGGGAGAAGGAGTTGTTGAGGTCGTTCGGGCATGTAGAGAGGATGGAACCAAATAGAATGACTTCGAGAGTGTATAAATCTGTAGTGGAGGGAAGGCGGGGTAGAGGTCGGCTTAGGAATGGTTGGAGGGAGGGGGTAAAGGAGTTTTGTGCGAGGGGCTTGGAGTTGCAGCAAGCATGTGTGAGCGTGTCTAATGGGAGACAAATGGTTTTTAGGACTTGACGTGTTGTTGGAGTGTGAGCAGGGTAATACTTATGAAGGGATTCAGGAAACCCGGCAGGCCGGACTTGTCCTGGAGATGAGAAGTACAGTGCCGGCACTCTGAAGAAGGGGTGTTAATGTTGCAGTTTTAGAACTGTTGTTTAAGCCCACCTCTGAAATATATATTTTTTTTCTTTAAGTTCAGAATGATTTTCGCAAGTTTTACCTATTCAGCACGACATATATATATATATATATATATATATATATATATATATATATATATATATATATATATATATATAAATGTATAAACACAACACACACACACACACAGACCTGATCGTTTTAACTACATACGGGTGAGTACACTCCTACAACCAGACATCGTAGCTCTCAGTGAGACAAAGCTTATGAGGGTAATAAATTATTTTTTCCAGAGAGGTAGCACAGTGGGAAAGAGAGAAGGGAAAAACAGGTCAAAAGATGTGGCATTAATGATAAAGAACAACTACAGATTTGTAGAACAGCTGAGAATTAAATCAATGTAGGAGAATGTTAATGACCAGAGAGCCCAAGATGATGATAATGACTTGTAGGCTACACTAACAGTTTCCTGGATCTACTTAATGAGCAGTGCGGATGGAAATGCCATCATGGTGACACATCTCTCCGTCTCGTCTCTGAAAAAAATGAGGTCAAGAATTTAGATGCAGGAGATATGACTCACGAAATCGGGTATGGTTTGTTTGCAATCGTGTCATTACGATTTCGTGCGTCATGTTGACGACTTTGAGGAGACTTGAGCTAGAGCTTGTCACGGCCACGCTGGCGGGAGATTCGTCTGTAAAAACTTGCATTTGTGGTCACAGTGGTGCCTATGCTAACCTTCCTATGGTGTATAAATATACCTAGTTGGATGAATCTTATTGTAGCCAGCTGGCCCAGTGGCTAACGCGTCGGTCTAGAGTATTATGACTCTCTGACCGCGGGTTCTAACCCGCCCGTGGTATGGTTTGCTGGAGATAGCAGCAGAGAGCATCCAGGGTAAATAAAAAGCTACTGATTATGGAGAATTTCAAACATGTTAACATTAACATGAGCCACCATTAGTAGCCAGAGACTTGCAATGTTAATGAGCAATAACAGAAAACTTTATTAGCCAACCCCATCAGGGTGGAGGAAGGTTTTTAATTCTAGTGCACAATTTTTCATTTAAGAAATTAAAGCTAGCTTCCTCTTCCTTGGATCAAACCTAACTACCTCCCACGAATATATTCGAAATTTTGATGCAACATATGAGGAAGCAGCAAGAGAGAGAGGTGGGGGTAATTGATATTCATATCAACGAATTCTAAAACAGACGATAATAACTATGGAGTCGAGTTAGTTACAAATGACTATTCAATGCTGAAATTCGAATGTGTAGTAGAAATGGAAAGAGAAAGAAAATTGGACGTAGACATAATGAAAATGGAAGAATACATAAGAAAAAACTGAAGGAGAGGAAAAGAAACACGATTTAGTAAGGCAAGGCAGCCAAAGTGATGACAGAAACGCTAGACATTAATTACTAAAAGCTTAAAGTTTGGCTTATAGCAAATATGAGGATAAGACATACAATATACTTAAAGATCCCGTGCTTCAAGTAGGGCAGCAAGGAGGACAAGGCAAGGAGCATCAAAGAAACAACGAGCACAGAGAACAATTGAGAAAATGGAACGAGTGCCAGCGAGGACACTCTGTGTGCTACCCTAAAAGTGTGTCTGGGAAAATCCTGAATAGGTCACAGCTAAGATCAGGAAAGAGACATGGTTCGGTGAATGAGCAGTCGCTATAACAGTGAATTACAGTTAAGGGTTGAGTGATGTGTGTGAAACACGATAACCGTAGCAAAAGTGAAACTATTCGTGCAAAAATCCCTTGGTGAAAGGAGAGGCTCACAGTGTCACCACCTATTATCCTCTACTATCCTCCTACCCAGTCTCATCCAGCCATCTTTTCCAGGTAACACACAGGCACTCAGCTACAAGGTGTATAGTCTACAAGGTGTATGATCGGTGCAGTTATGTAGAGAAAACAGTGAAACAAATCAGTGATTAAGTGTACAAATAGCGGAACTCAGTGAGGTGAAGGTAGTGAAGGGCAGAGACCAGATCAGTGTCAGACGTCAGTGCTATTTGTAGCCAGGAGTAAGTCACATCAGGGTCCAGCAAGCTGTATTTTACAACAAGTGGACAACACAGACCTGAGAAGTTGGAGACAGGATTCGCCAGCCATATTTGTGAGAGTGGGGTGAAGGTGAGAATCTGTTTGATCCCGCCAGGGCGAAAGGGCGGCCGACATTTGCTGGAAGTTAGGTGAAATAAGGAAGAGAGTAAGAAGCAAGGCAAAATTAAAAAAAAAAAAAAGGGTGGGAACAGAGACAGCCAGAGAGGAGGAAAAAGACATATGAAAGAATATGATAATGAGGAGCTTAGCTTGCAAGATAAACTAAATGGCGATATATCCCAAGAGCATTTCAGGGACTGGGGTGGCATGGGATGCATGTCTCAAGACTGGGGAGTTGAAACATATACTGTAAGTAAGGAACATACGAGAGGCAGCATAAAAGAAAAGAGAAATAAGATTAAGAATAAAAGTTAATATGGAGAAAGCAAAACTAAGCGAAGTGGGCCTTTAAAACATGTAAGCTAGCTGAGGCAAGAGGTAAAAGGATTAAAGAGATTAAATGAGAGGAAGCAGAGGTATACACCACAGAGAATAGAATAATAAAGGTAACTGATAATTGACATTTATCAAGTAATCTAAGATGAAGAATGACAGTGGAACATAATGAGAAACCTAAGAGAGACAGAGGTGGGAAGACAATCAGGTATAATAACTTGGGTGAAACAAAGGTGTGAACTTTTATTGTTTTTGATGTAGATGAACAAGAAACTAATGAATGCATGTGAAATAAACCATGAAATAAAAACATCGAAGACGCTGGAAGAGACTTGTGATGTCTGAAGCATTGAAGTTTATGAGGAAGTAATTATAATGTTGTTATATACACTTCATGCAACCAAAAATGAAAGAAAATATGTGGATCTTATGGATGTTTTATAAGTTCGACAACGTATATATCAAGATCATTTACACGATCAAATGATAGAAGATAAAGATATACAAGAAGAACGGGGACTCTGAGCTGGAAGAAGGAGCAGAGAGTGGGACCAGGAGGGGAGTTAAGGAAATTAGAGCCGTAGAAGGGAGCACGAGGAGGGAACTTAGAATGGGGACCGAAGGAAAACCCATGGAATGGGAGCTGGAGGAAGGACGCTGAATGGGATCTAAGAGACTGGGAATGGAAATGAAAGCTGACCCACACATATGAAAGGAAAATATGACCATAAAGGATCAGGAAATTGCTGGAAAATGAGGAAATTTCACGGTGGATGAAAGAGATGAATGCAAAGGACTGAACGATATGAGGATAATCTTCATTGTAGAATAGTGAGAGCAACATGAAAACAGTAGCTGGATGTAAACAAGTAGTGACATTAAGCAGCGTATATTCCTGAGCACTAAGAGGAAAACAAAAGCAACGTGTCACCTTTTAGCGAAGATTTTCAACACGTCACTTAAGACGTGATACCTGCAATAAACCAGGAAGGGGAGTGATAACTGCAATAAACCAGGAAGGGGGAGTGATAACTGCAATAAACCAGGAAGGGGAGTGATACCTGCAATAAACCAGGAAGGGGAGTGATACCTGCAATAAACCAGGAAGGGGAGTGATACCTGCAATAAACCAGGAAGGGGAGTGATACCTGCAATAAACCAGGAAGGGGAGTGATACCTGCAATAAACCAGGAAGGGGAGTGATACCTGCAATAAACCAGGAAGGGGAGTGATACCTGCAATAAACCAGGAAGGGGAGTGATACCTGCAATAAACCGGGAAGGGGAGTGATACCTGCAATAAACCAGGAAGGGGAGTGATACCTGCAATAAACCAGGAAGGGGAGTGATACCTGCAATAAACCGGGAAGGGGAGTGATACCTGCAATAAACCGGAAGGGAGTGATGCCTGCAATAAACCAGGAAGGGAGTGATACCTGCAATAAACGGGAAGGGAGTGATGCCTGCAATAAACCATGAAGGGAGTGATGCCTGCAATAAACCGGAAGGGAGTGATACCTGCAATAAACCAGGAAGGGGAGTGATACCTGCAATAAACCGGGAAGGGGAGTGATACCTGCAATAAACCGGGAAGGGGAGTGATGCCTGCAATAAACCAGGAAGGGGAGTGATGCCTGCAATAAACCAGGAAGGGGAGTGATACCTGCAATAAACCGGGAAGGGGAGTGATATCTGCAATAAACCGGGAAGGGGAGTAATAAATGCAATAAACCGGGAAGGGAAGTGATACCTGCAATAAACCAGGAAGGGAGTGATACCTGCAATAAACCGGAAGGGGAGTGATGCCTGCAATAAACCAGGAAGGGAGTGATACCTGCAATAAACCGGGAAGGGAGTGATATCTGCAATAAACCGGGAAGGGAGTGATAAATGCAATAAACCGGAAGGGAGTGATACCTGCAATAAACCAGGAAGGGGAGTGATACCTGCAATAAACCGGGAAGGGGAGTGATGCCTGCAATAAACCAGGAAGGGGAGTGATGCCTGCAATAAACCAGGAAGGGAGTGATACCTGCAATAAACCGGAAGGGAGTGATACTGCAATAAACCGGGAAGGGAGTAATACATGCAATAAACCGAAGGGGAGTGATACCTGCAATAAACCAGGAAGGGAGTGATACCTGCAATAAACCGGAAGGGAGTGATGCCTGCAATAAACCAGGAAGGGGAGTGATACCTGCAATAAACCGGGAAGGGGAGTGATATCTGCAATAAACCGGGAAGGGGAGTGATAAATGCAATAAACCGGGAAGGGGAGTGATACCTGCAATAAACCAGGAAGGGGAGTGATACCTGCAATAAACCGGGAAGGGGAGTGATGCCTGCAATAAACCAGGAAGGGGAGTGATACCTGCAATAAACCGGGAAGGGGAGTGATATCTGCAATAAACCGGAAGGGAGTGATAACTGCAATAAACCGGGAAGGGGAGTGATACCTGCAATAAACCAGGAAGGGGAGTGATACCTGCAATAAACCGGGAAGGGGAGTGATGCCTGCAATAAACCAGGAAGGGGAGTGATGCCTGCAATAAACCAGGAAGGGGAGTGATGCCTGCAATAAACCAGGAAGGGGAGTGATACCTGCAATAAACCGGGAAGGGGAGTGATGCCTGCAATAAACCAGGAAGGGAGTGATACCTGCAATAAACCGGGAAGGGGAGTGATACCTGCAATAAACCGGAAGGGAGTGATACCTGCAATAAACCAGGAAGGGAGTGATACCTGCAATAAACCGGGAAGGGTAGTGATCCTGCAATAAACCAGGAAGGGGAGTGATACCTGCAATAAACCAGGAAGGGGAGTGATACCTGCAATAAACCAGGAAGGGAGTGATACCTGCAATAAACCGGAAGGGGAGTGATACCTGCAATAAACCGGAAGAAGGGAGGATAACCTGCAATAAACCGGGAAGGGGAGTGATACCTGCAATAAACCGGGAAGGGGAGTGATACCTGCAATAAACCAGGAAGGGGAGTGATACCTGCAATAAACCAGGAAGGGGAGTGATACCTGCAATAAACCAGGAAGGGGAGTGATACCTGCAATAAACCAGGAAGGGGAGTGATACCTGCAATAAACCGGGAAGGGGAGTGATACCTGCAATAAACCGGGAAGGGTAGTGATGCCTGCAATAAACCGGGAAGGGGAGTGATACCTGCAATAAACCAGGAAGGGGAGTGATACCTGCAATAAACCAGGAAGGGGAGTGATACCTGCAATAAACCAGGAAGGGGAGTGATACCTGCAATAAACCAGGAAGGGGAGTGATGCCTGCAATAAACCGGGAAGGGAGTGATACCTGCAATAAACCGGAAGGGAGTGATACCTGCAATAAACCGGGAAGGGGAGTGATACCTGCAATAAACCAGGAAGGGGAGTGATACCTGCAATAAACCAGGAAGGGGGAAATAATTTTGTTGCCATATTCGTGCTACGGGAGAAACTCAGAACTGTTATACCTACAAAAACAAACTGTCAAATATACTTTCTGAAATTCTACGAACAAATTACTTCATCTTGATGGACTGCAAAATTGTTTTCCTTACTGTATAGAACCAGATATTTATTCAGGGCAAACTAGGAAAATACACCAATGGATTAGAAAACACATGACGAACATGAGAAAGAGATATTTGGACGAGAGAGAAAGTACCTTGTGGGATTCTACAGGAATCAGTGCTGGGGCCATTAATGTTCTTTATATATGTAAATGACATATAAGTAGTTATTGAAATCTATATGTCTTTGTTTCTTAATAATATAAACATAATGCAAGGGATGAGAAGACGAGGAGAAAAATATAGCATGTTCCTGAAAGATCTGAACAAGCTGCATGAAAAGTCAGACAAAAGGTCTATTTAAAAAAATAGGCAATTATGATTAGGAAGAGAGAGAGAAGACCTATGACAAAGGTGAGAAAATTGAAAAGAAAAATCAATACATGAAATATCTCGGAGTACACAAAACGCATTGTCAGATATTCATATAAACCATATACCTTCCGTGACATACTAATTTAAAAAAAACTTAGACCTACATGTAGAAATCTAAGCCACGATTCCTAAAAGACACTAGACATGACCTGTGATAGAATCATCATGGAACTCCCAACAGAACTTGATAAGGTCCACAGATGTGACATAAGACTATCTCAGAGAAAACAGGCATTCACTGCATGGACAAACTGAAAATAATATACCTGACAACCATTTGAAAAAGAAGGCATACTAATAAGGAAGAGGCAAGGATGCATAAATGGAAGGTGAAAACAAAGGTAAGCCATGAGGGTGTTAGGCAGCATTTCTTTAATTTCTTGGTGGCAGAAACTTTAATTAAACGGAATGAGAAAGTGGTGGAGGCACTCCATAACAGCTCCTTGAATTAATACGCCACAGCTCGTCAGGCCAGATACCACAAAATATCGATCTACTAGATCTGGAAACAAATCCGTTAATATATATCAGTGTTTATATACATACAGCAGGGACTAGTAATCAGGGGTCAGATGGTCCTAAGAGAATGATTGCACTGATTTTCAACCCATGACCTAAAAGCAGGAGACAAAAATAACAAAATGAGTACAGCAACATGCCTAACACAGCGATTATAGATAAGGAATATTGAGCAAAGAATGAAATTAAGTCCAGTGCCATTCTAAAGAACCGTGATCCTCATGGGAGGATCAAAGGGATAGAGGGTAAATCGGATGAACGAAAAGGTTATGGAGAACACTTGAACAAGTAGCGAAGGTAAACCAGCCAGACATTACTTGATATACACTCTAGATAGAGCAAGAATGAGAGCCAGTGACTCTAGTGCATGAGGCTAGAATGTCTAATTGAAGTGGGACTCCTAAACAGAAAGAATGGAAAAGTTACCGGGAGGCCAAATACAGAAGAAGGGATTAAAAAAGACAAAGGTTTCTTATATGGAACTCAATGTAACAGAGTGATTTGATGGATTGGCATAAATCATGGGGGCTCTGGTGGTCTGGTGGCTAAAGCTCTCGCTTCACACGGCGAGGGCCTGGGTTCGATTCCCAGCCAGGGCAGAAACATTGGGCGTGTTTCTTTACACCTGTTGTCTATGTTCCCCATCAGTAAAATGGGTACCTGGGTGTTAGTCGACTGGTGTGAGTCGCATCCTGGGACACTGACCTAATCTGCCCGAAATGCTCAGCATAACAAGGGAAATTCTATATAGTAGTATGTCACTGATGTCAGCTAGGCCTGTATACCATGTACATGTACTTGTAGTAAATAAAGATATTATTATTATTATTATTATTATTATAAAGTGTTGACGAAGAGTTAGGAGGGTATAAGAGAGAAAAGTGTACAATATGAGGTAAAATGGAGTCAAATTGAGCAAAGCCGACAACTGGTGGAAGAGACACCATTGCAGAGAGGAACTTAACTGAAAGGTTTCGCCTATAATCAGGCTTCTTCAGTCGGTACAAAGGGTTGTACATGAATCACATCTATGTAAGGGCATCGGATTCAGTATTGAATAAGGGTCTGAATAACAGGTTGTTGATTATGTGAGGACTGCCTTCGTCTTTCCATCTTCTATGGGTATAAAAATAGGTCAGTTTAACGTCATCTTTACGTTTCTGCAGTTCGTTGGTTCTCGCCACTCTAGATCTGAATTGTTCGACTGTGGTCGAGTCAAGGCTGCCCTGAAGCTGTTGTTCCTTGTTGTGTACATGTGGAAGGATGTACCCACCCCAGCCAAGAACAACATAGGTGTTGCCACTATCACATCCATCACAATCACAGACCACAGCGAGCAAAAAACAAACAAAAAAAAGGGTATCACCAGGACCACATTAAAGCAGGTGTCGACATTTTTACATGTGGCGATTGTGACCTGAAAAAATATGAGAGACCTCCCGTGGCATACTTGCCTGGAGAATTAACATGAATAATGCTAGCATGATGCCTGGGGACCTATACACCAGATGTTTTAAAAGAACACCCAGCTAGTCATAAAGGAAACGGACTAAAGGCGACACAGATGACTGGAAGCTGTACTAATCCGAACACAAGACACATTCCAACACAGTCATGGAACTAACTCACTCTGCATAAACAGGTCACTGGATGGACAGGTGGAACTCCCGCAGTACTTCCCTCTCATAGTTCATCCCAGGAGGCCAGGAGCTGTGACACGACCCCTGCAACCACAACTAGGTGAGTACAGTGATCTCGTTTCCTGCCTGACCGGCAGGAAACGAAAAAAAGAAAATGGAAATAAATAACTAAAATAGTCCACCACCTTGAAGCCTTGTTGGACTGTAGGCACAGCCAATGGCCTCTCTCTCCCCCCTCCCCTCTAGAACCACAACTACTAATACCAACAAAATCCCCCAACAAACACGCAACACGACCTCATTTATATTTACTGGTATACAGGGCCTTAAGCCATCCACCACAACAAAAAATACCTTTCATCAGTGGACTTCTAGAGGAGTCAAATGCGATGTTTGCAGCCTTCACAGAGACCCACACAAAAGACCACGTTGACAGCGAAATATGGATAACTTGTTACAACTTTTTTTAGATGCGACAGTAAGAACAGGCAACAGGGGAAGTTGGCCTGTATGTCAAAGAGTCGCTCATTTGCACAGTTACTGAACACCACAAATGTATTCGAGGTTTTAATATTGGTAGAATAACCGACAATATGTTAAGTAAAAGGACACAAATGCAACTAATGTGACATTTTATTGTGGCAACGTTTCGCTCTCCAGGAGCTTTGTCAAGCTCCTGGAGAGCGAAACGTTGCCACAATAAAATGTCACATTAGTTGCATTTGTGTCCTTTTACTTAACATATTCGAGGTTCTATCAATATAGATCGAGAACCAAAACTTACTCATTGTGGTTGTATATAAGCCACCAGATGAAATGCAACTTCCTTGCTGCTTGGTGATTTCAATTTATGACATATATAAATGGAAGAATGTAGGAAATAATGTTACAGCAGGGACAATCCTTGGAGGCACCTCAGATGAAAAGCAGCAGCAATTTTGATTAAAAGTGTGATAATTTATGTATTTTAACTAAAAAAAATCAGGTTTGTCAGAAAAGCGTTAAAACAGCTTCAAATCGTCGAAATATGCAATAAAATACCATTTTAGTACCACACACACACACACACACACACGAGTTGCTGAATTTCTGCAATAAATACAACATAAGCCAACAGATAGTGGACCCAACAAGACTGGAAAACACACTTGACCTTATTTTCACAAATAATGAGGACCTGGTAAGAAATATGACAATATAAAACACAATTAATTCGGATCACAATCTAATCGAAGTCCAGACTTACAAGCACTGGGTCCTGATCAGCAAAATGCATGCAACTACGAGGGTGCCTTCACTAAATTCAACTTCAACAACATGAACATCAACTGGGATCAGGTAAACAATGACCTAAATGAAACATGTTGGGAAGATGTCTTAAATAACATGGATCCTAACCAGTGCCTTTAAAGGATCAAGTTTCTGGAAGCTAAAGTATGTTCAAGGTATATTCCTCCAAGAAGAAAAAAGAGAAGTAAATTGGAAAGAGAGAGAGAGAGACACTCCCTCTACAGGAGAAAGCGAGGAATCACTGAGGTCCTCAAGTGGGCGAGATTATTTGAAATACGGAAGAAGTACTGACCAGGGAAGTGGAAAATATTGAGCTTAAGTTAAATGATTCATATAGGATCCAGGAGAGATTGGAGGAGCTAAAAGCAATTAGTGATATCGAAAGAAATTCTAAATATTTATTGTCATATACTACTAAAAACAAGACAAAAAATACATCTAGTACCTGGCTCCTGCTCAGACAAGATGACACTTGCACAGTTTATAACAAAGAAATGAGTGAGATACTGAAGTCTCACTACGACTCTCTCTTTAGCGAGCCACTAATCAGTCTAAAGATCTACAGTTCATATTACTTTTCATGAATGAACCTCAAAACCCTGTCAATGTATGCCAAATTTCTGACATAACCCTAAATCCACTGGACTTTGAAAAAGTCATTGACAACATGCCCATGCACTGAGACCCCGGCCCAGACTCGTGGAACTCCCTGTTCATTAACTGGAAGAAACCTCCTTCGAGTGTCTTAAGTATGCTATAGAGAGGGAGCATAGACACGGGTGATATCCCACAGTCACTAAAAACAACGGATATAACCCCACTCCACAGAGGAGGCAGCAAACCAATAGCTAAGAATTATAGATCAAAATCTCTAACATCCCACATCATAAAAATCTTTGAAAGAGTTCTAAGAAGCACGATTGTAAATCACTTGGATTCCTATCAAGTACACAATCCAGGGCAGCATCGGTTCAGCAGGTCGATCCTGCCTCTCGCAACTACTGATATGGTCTTGGATGCTCTGGAAAACAAACAGAATGTAGACATAGTATACACAGATTTTTGCAAAAGCCTTTGACAAGTGAGATCATGGTGTAATAGCGCACAAAATGCACACCAAAGGGATAACGGTCGAAGTGGGCAGATGGATATTCAACTTTCTAACCATTCGAGCACAAAGAGTATGGGTAAACAGATTTAAGCTGGAAGCTGCCACGGTGAAAAACTCAGTTCCACAAGGCACAGTACTCGCACCCATCCAGTTTCTCATCCTCATATCAGACATAGACAGAGATGTAAACCATGGCACCGTGTCATCATTTGAAGACGATACTAGAATCTACATGAAACTGTCATCCATTGAGGACATGGTAAATCTCCGAGCAGATATAAACCAAGTTTTCCAATGGGCAACGGAAAATAATATGATGTTTGATGAGGACAAATTTCAACTTTCCGGTTATGGAAAACTGGAGGAAATAATAACTAGAACTGAGTATACTACAAACTCTAATCACACAATAGAGCAGAAATGTGGTGTGAATAATCTGGGAGTGGTAATGTCAGGCTATCTCACCTTCAAGGAGCACAACAGTGTCACTATCATAACTGCAAGGAAAAATGATACGATGGATAATGAGAACCTTCAAAACAAATGATGCCAAGCTAATGACGATCCTTTTCAAATCACTTCTCTCTAGGCTGGAACACTGCTGTACACTAACATCTCTATTCAAGGCAGGTGAAATCGCAGGCAGAGAATGTACAGAGAACCTTTACTGCACATATAAGTTACGTCAAACACCTTAATTATTGGAATCACTTGACCTGTACTCGCACATGTGCAGACAAGAGATATATCATAATCTACACCGGAAAATCGTATAGGGATTGGTCCCAAATCTGCACACATAAATCGTTCCCTACGAAAACAAAAGACTGGGCAGACGGTGCAATATACCCAAATGAAAAGTAGGGGTACCATTAGTACATTAAGAGAAAACACAATAAGTGTCTGGGGCCCAAGACTGTTCAACAGCCTCCCACCAGGCATAAGGGAAATTACCAATAGATCCCTGGCTGCCTTCAAGAGGCAGTTGGACAGATACCTAAAGTCAGTAACTGATCAGCCGTGCTGTGGTTCATACGTTGGACTATGCGCGGCCAGCAGTAACAGCCTGTTCATCAGACCTTGATCCACCGGGTCAAGGACTGAGCCGCGGGGGCGTTGCCCCAAACCATCTTCCAGGAAGACTCCAGGTAAGTAGACATCACTGTGTATTGAAATAAAGGAGCCTGTCCACAGGCAAAACGTCTCAATAAAGTTCCTCCCTCCATTTGTAGTTTTTTTTTCACTAACATCGAGTAATATTATTGGGGAAAACGTTTCGCCTACCAGAGGCTTTACATCCCGTTGCCAAAAAGTAAAACTACTACCGTAAATGTCACAGGTAAGGCATATATAACGAAGAATGTAAGTAGGTCCAATTCAGAACTGAAAAACATGTGACGCCCATTCGGAAGCTGAGGGAGTCATCCTTATAAGGAAGAAAATGGGATAATCAAAGTAATGCAAGGAAGAAAACACATGTACAAGAGAGCATAAGAGAAGAATGGGACATAGAAGAGAGAAGATTGTGAGCCATGCCAAAACGCTGAGTTAATTATGTCAGAACAAAGAGTGATCAGGAGAATCTGAGAATGAAATAAGAACAGGGAAATTCTGAGTCGATATTATTATTCCTCAAGAGAAGAAATACAGTGATAAGGAATCAGATGTGACGTATCAGAACTTGAGCTGCTTGGCAAACACTCAGGTCACATACAACTGGCAAGTTCTGTGACCCTTACAACAGCGGACGTGGCAAACACTGTGGCCATTATTTCAAGAATATTAAGAGGTAAACACTAGAAAATGTTCCCTAAAAAGGTAAAGAAGGAAAAAAATTGTTTTGAAAAAAACAGATGAACAAATTCTGGTTGTAACGTGAATGAAATAAAATGTTACTTGTTAATGGAGATATAAAGGTGTTGAAAAAATAGAAGGTTTGGTCATATTTGTAAATATGAGGAATACAAATAATTTGAATAAGATATCGTCAAAATAAGAGAAATAAGAACATATATAGAAGCGACAAAGAGACTACATGATGAAAGTCAGGAAGATTTTCTTAACAGAGGGAACTCTAATTAGTAATGGTAGTGAGGAGACTAATGAATATTGATAGTAAAGACTCCAGTGAGTAATAACAGTGAAGAGTCTATTGAGAGTTGACAGTGCGGACTACAGTGAGCTATGACAGTGAGGACTACAGTGAGCTATGACAGTGAGGACTACAGTGAGCATTGGCAGTGACGATTCCAATGGGTATTATTAATGAAGGATTTTATTTAGTAATAACAATGAAGATTCCAATAAAGAATGACATCGAGAATACCAATTAGTAATGATGGTAAGGACAATAATGAGTTTTGGTACAGATAATTCCAATAAAACGGTTCCTAAACTCTTCAGGACGGACCAGTGAAAACAGTAAAGAGAGTGTAGATGTAATTAGGGATGTTAATAATGTAACGAATTTTAAATTCATGACAATTTTGTGAATATGGTAATGAGTTATTTATGTATCAATATATAAAGAAGAAAGATGAGAAAAGGGAATAAATAAACTTTTCACTATAAATTATTAGAATACAATTATAAAAGTGATGATGTTCTATTATAAATAGTTTAGATGGTGGGTAATATATTAGAGGAGGAAACACAATAAATATTGAACAGATTAAGAGGATTACATAGGAAAAACCTAAGACCTAAAAAACATCCTGATCCTATAAAATGCAGGAAAGGGCAGGATATAGGTTTTAAATCTTTTTGACAATGAAATTAAAAGTTTATCCCACAAACAAAAACTTCATAAAACAAGAAAGACTGACTTAAAAAAAAAGATGTAAAGCTTTAAACAAATCTATGAATTATTCTCGTAAACATCGTAACTTTCGAACCTTTAAACGAATTAGCTAGAAATAAATAAATAAATAAATAAATAAATAAATAAAGAAAAAGTGAGAAGAGAGAGAAACTTTTCAATAATAAATTGTTGAAAAGAGTAAACCAAAGCCTAAACTTCTCTTCAACACAGTAACGATTATAATAAATATGAAAGATATAACACAAAGAACTATTATTAACCAATATTTTTTATTAATCAGTGGGAGAGATATAAGAAAATCAATATATTTCAAAGTGCATTTGCAAAACATACAACAACAAATGAAGTGGGATTAATCCTATAACAGATAAAAAAAAACAGACCCAATGAATTAACCTGAAATAAAGTGATAAAAATAAAGCACTAGATCTAGGCGAGGTATCACCTTCTGTTGTGAAGAAATGCGCAAAAGAATTATGCCTTGCACTCGGAGTTAATTTTGAGACTTCATTAGTCGATGGTAAATTTGTGGATAAAGTAGAAATGGCAAATATTATGTCAAAATGTCAATAAAAGAATGAAGACATTGTCACACTAAAATAATGGCTTGTTTAACCAATGGAGAAAACCGTTGCTGAAAAATGGATAAATCCTGTGATTAAGATCACGTAAATCTTGTAGTCATTCTACTTATTATGATTGCAATACATAAATTATATAGGAATGTAGATTTGGAAATAATGAAACTCAGGTGTAATAGGTAAATTATTGCATCGAAAAAGAAATTTTCTGCTTAGATAGAAGTTACAATAATACTAGAAAAAATATCTTCAGGAATTCATGTAGCCAATGGGGTCCAACAAGGATCAATACTCGCTAAACCTGTAGGGGTCATATAGCTCTTGGGAAATAAGAGACAATCAGGTTCGATCCTGGTAAGGTGCTTTTGAATCAAGAGCACCTCACCAGGAAGATGGAACCTTCCTTGAGGGTAGAGATGCTTACAGCCTTAGTCTGACAATTTCTTTTAATCTACTGATACTGTAACTTGTTTCGTAAACAAGTTTTAGTTAACACAGTTCATAAAGTGTGGCAGTGGATCTGCTAGTGCCTCTCTCTCTTCTACGTAAAACTTTGTCAGTTCTTTTCTAATGAAGGTTTTTAATCATCCTTTTAACAAACAACATTATATTCGACATTCTATAATTTCTGTTATGTTCACCGACAATTAAATTGTGCATAGTTTCATATATGGAGCCATATTTACAGCTATTACAATAATTGTTATTATTATTATTATTATTATTATTATTATTATTATTATTATTATTATTATTATTATTATTATTATTATTATTATTATTATTATTATTATTATTATTTAAACACAAGCACCGTCTCCCACCCAGGTAGGGTGACCCGGAAAAAGAAGAAACACTTTCACCCAACTCGCGCCACCACAGTCTTTCAAGAAGTGCGTCGATATTAAAGGTCAAATGTTCCCCCTTCCCCAGTTTCACTGAATCCCTTCACAAATGTTACCTTGAACACATTCCAACTTCACGTCAAGCACAACAAACACTTGGCTCCACTCTCTCCTGGAGTTCTATGATAAAGTAACAGAGGTAAGGCAAGAGAGAGAAGGGTGGGTTGACTGCATTTTCTTGGACTGCAGGAAGGCCTTTGACACAGTTCCTCACATGAGATTAGTAAAAAAGATGGAAGACCAAGCGTGTATAACAGGAAGGGCACTGGAATGGATCAGGGAATACCTCACAGGGAGGCAACAACGGGTCATGGTGCGTGATGAGGTATCACAGTGGGCGCCTGTGACGAGCGGTGTACCGCAGGGGTCAGTCCTAGGACCAGTGCTATTCTTGCTATATGTGAATGACATGACGGATGGGATAGACTCAGAAGTGTCTCTTTTCGCAGATGATGTGAAATTAATGAGGAGAATCACATCGGATGAAGACCAAGCAGGACTTCAAAGTGACCTGGACAAGCTTGACATCTGGTCTAGCAACTGGCTTCTCGAATTTAACCCCACCAAATGCAAAGTCATGAAGATCGGAGAAGGGCAAGAAGACCGCTGACAGAGTACAGGCTAGGTGGACAAAGGCTACAAACCTCAACAAAGGAGAAAGACCTTGGGGTGAGTATAACACCAAGCACGTCTCCGGAAGCACACATCAACCAGATAACCGCGGCAGCATATGGGCGACTGGCAAACTTAAGATTAGCGTTCCGTTACCTTAACAAGGAATCGTTCAAGACACTGTATACCGTATACGTCAGGCCCATACTAGAGTATGCAGCACCAGTCTGGAACCCACACCTGGTCAAGCACGTCAAGAAACTAGAGAAAGTGCAAAGGTTTGCGACAAGGTTAGTTCCACAACTCAGGGGTCTGTCTTATGAAGAAAGGCTGAGGGAAATAGGACTAACAACACTGGAGGAAAGAAGGGTCAGAGGAGACATGATAACGACATACAAAATACTGCGGGGAATTGACAAGGTAGATAGTGACAGGTTGTTTCAGAGAGGGAACACAGAAACAAGGGGACACAACTGGAAGCTGAAGACTCAGATGAGTCAAGGGATGTCAGAAACATTTCTTCAGCCACAGAGTAGTCAGGAAGTGGAATGGACTAGAGAATGATATAGTGGAGGCAGGAACCATACACAGTTTTAAGACAAGGTATGATAAAGCTCATGGAGCAGGGAGAGCAGAGACCCAGTAGCAGACAGCGAAGAGGCGGGGCCAGGAGCTGAGTCTCGACCCCTGCAACCACAATTAGGTGAGTACACACACACACACACACACACACACGCTTGTTACATGTCCAAACTCTTCGCATACAAAACCCTCCTTTAACCTCTCCCACCAACCTTTCCAACGACTACCCCTCCTTCCCTCCAATACAGATTTATACACTCTCTAAGTATCAATTTTGCTCCATCCTCTCAAAATTTTTAAAACACCTCAATAACCCCTCCTCAGACCTCTGGATAATAATTTTTCTAACCCCGCACCTCCTTCTAATTCTCTGCATAATATTCGAACCAAACATTGCCGTGAGACTCGACATTTACAATGCCTCCAAACTATTCCTAGCTGCAATGTTTAAAATCCATGATTCACAGGCATGTTAATGTGTTCGTACCACTATTCTCTGATTTATTACCCCTTTTGCCTCTATGGACAAAGTTCTTTGTCTCTACAGATGCCTCAATGCACTACCCATCTTTCTCCCTCGTCAGTTCTATGGGTCACCTTATCTTTCATAGACTGGTCCACCAACAAGTCCACTCCCAAACACATGAGCACATTCACTTCCTCCATACTCCCTACTTCTACTCTCATATCCAATATTTCATTACCTATTTTTTTTGTTACTCTGATCACATTGCTCTTACCTAGGTTCAATTTTAATTTACCTAGGTTCAATTTTAATTTCCTTTTACATACTCTACCAAATTCGTTCTCCAACGTTTGCCATATCTCTTCAGCATCTCCCAAAAGCATAGTGTAATGGGAAAAAACAACTGTGACAACTCCAACTTTGTATTAGAGTCTTTGTCTTTTTCTCTCACACCTGTTTCCAACTTCCAATCATTAACTTCTTTTATAGCCCTATCTATAAATATTTTAAACAGCTATGGTAAAATCATGCATACCTGTCTAAGGCCTACTTTTATTGGAAAATAATCGCCTCATTATCTTCTAAAAAAATCTTTAACTGCATTAAGTAACCTACCACATATTCCAAAAACTTGCTACAATTGTCTTAATGGTTCCATATTCACTATATCATGCCTTTTCTAAACCAATAAATGCAATATAAACGTCTTTACCTTTATCTAAATATTTTTTACTTATAAGTGTCACTTGGTCCACACACCCCCTACCCTTCCTAAAACCTCCTTGTTCATCGGCGATTCTGCTCTCTGTGTTACCCTTAATTCTTTAAAAAATAACTCTTCCATAATTCCTATACTCTCTTGTATCTTTTTTTCTTTTATGGAAATGAAATATTCACGCTCTCTACCAATCCCTAGGTACCTTCCCCCTTTTCCAAATATTGAATAACTAAATGCACCAACCACATCAAAACAATATCTCCACCTGCTTTTAACATTGCTGTCTTGACCTTATCAACCCCAGCTACTTCATCCAGTTTCATTCTACCCATCGCCTCACGCACCTCTCCCACACTCACACATCGCCTCACGCACCTCTCCCACACTCACACATCACCTCACGCACCTCTCCCACACTCACACATCGCCTCACGCACCTCTCCCACACTCACACATCACCTCACGCACCTCTCCCACACTCACACATCGCCTCACGCACCTCTCCCACACTCACATCGCCTCACGCACCTCTCCCACACTCACAATCGCCTCACGCACCTCTCCCACACTCACATCGCCTCACGCACCTCTCCCACACTCACAGTCAATAATAATATTAATATATTCAGGGAAGCGTAACAAACCAGTAAGGGTCATATAGAGCCAGGGAAAAATAGGAGGCAATCCAGTTCGATCTAAGAAAATGGATAGTTACAATACCTTGGATCAAGAACCTCTCACCAGCATCAAGGTACCATTTATATAGGTTAGTTCTGGTTGTACCGCTGTATTACATAATAATTTCAAGAGTGAGCCTTAGGTACCTAGAAAATAATGACAATATTAGTGTAATATATAAAACTAAACATTTCTTTATACCTTTATCTACATATAAATGTTAAACTGAGATAATTGAAACAGGGATATTTTATGGAAATAAATAAATAAAGTGTTAATGTTGCAATTTTATAACTGTACTGTAAGAACGCCTCTGGCAAGACAGTGATGGAGTGAATCATGATGAAAGTTTCTCTCTGGGAAACATGCTCGGTGGTCTCTCACCTTTAACTACTACAATCCCTAAGTCTGCTATGTACCGGGTAAGCAAAATGTCGTGGCTGACGCCTTGTCGAGGCATATAGCCTTTGTCAGTGCAGACAACTCGTTCTCCGTCGAGGACCTAGAGAGAGCGCAACGGCGGGACCCGGTGTGGTCACCAGTCCTTCGATTCCTAACCAAGGAGGACGTTGGCCAGCGGGTCAAGTCGCCCGTTCCGCTGACAGACTTAGTGGTCAATCAAGGAGTACTGTGTCGTGTAGCTCGACTAGTGGACCCCGGCAGAACCGTACACCAACTGGTGATACCGGAGTCACTGGTACCGCGACTCTCAAGTTGATCCACGATGTCCCAGGCGCAGCGCACCCGGAAGGACCACAGCATCAAACAGGCTAGAATGAAATATTTCTGGCCTAAGATGGCAGCGGAAATTGCCAAGTATGTACACCAGTGTGTCGTTTGCTTACAACACAAGGGTACTGTCACGGGTCCCAATCCCATTCTGAAGTATCCCATCACAAAGGAGCCCTGGGAGAGAACTTCTGTCGACCTGTTGACGAATTTCTCGACCTTGGAGAAGGGTAATAAACACCTGCTTGTAATGGTAGATAACTTGACGTGGTACTGCGAGTTAGTACCCATCCCTGAAAAAACGGCCGAGACAGTCGCAAATGCTTTCCATGAGCGTATCGTTCTCCGTCATACCTGCCCACGTGTTCTCCTGTCAGACAATGGGTCGGAGTTCATAAATGCCACAATAAAGGACCTTTGTTCCAGGTTTGACATTCACCAAGCACCAGTAGCTCCACGTCACCCCGCGAGTAATGGTCTTGCTGAACGTACAAACCGCAAAGTCCGGGAGGTGCTCAGAGTAACCGTTAATCCGAGTTGTACTACATGGGATGACGCTATTCCAGATGTTCAGTGTACATTGAACTCTTCCCTCAACAGCTCGATTGGCGAGGCACCCCATTTTGCCTTGTATGGCTATGATAAGCGTTTACCATACGAAATCCTGTTTGTTCCACCTAGTCCAAACTATGACACCGATAACACCAGTATAGTTAAGATGCGGACCACACAGCTTGTCTTCCAGCAAGTACGTGAAAACCTAATAAAAGCCCCAGATAGGTTCATGTCTGATCGCAACGCCCACGCTAAGGAAAGTAAGGTGGAACCAGGTTGCAAAGTTATGTTGCTCAACCCGATGCAGACCCCTGGTATGCATAAACTTGTCCCCAAGTTTGTCGGTCCTTACCGTGTCCTACGACAGCTCCGTGGCAATAAGTTCGAGGTGAGGGAGATAGCTACCGGAACTATCAGAGAAGCTCACCTTGACCACATGAAGTATATTGATCATGTGCAAGCTGAAGCAGAGCTGGAATCGCGGGCATTGCAAAGCCACAATCAGACTCAAACTAGTGACAACCTCTCTAGTTCTTCACCCACTACCACTACAACAGATGACAGTCCTGTAAGGCTCCATACTTATGGCCTGAGACCCCGGACAACAGTACATTTCTGTGACATTGACATATCTACTGACTTGTCCGACTCCTACGCTAGCTACGCTAATTGTTTGCTTGCAGAAATGGGGATTAATGCGCATACATTGTATAGTTAGTAAATAATGGAGTCAGGGTGGACAACACCATGTAAATATGTAAAATTTATTCTAGCAGGGTACCCGTAGTATAATGAATTCCATGGAAA
Source organism: Cherax destructor (assembly GCA_009830355.1). Lineage (NCBI taxonomy): Eukaryota > Metazoa > Arthropoda > Malacostraca > Decapoda > Parastacidae > Cherax > Cherax destructor. Next base: position 3,726 of record WNWK01014496.1, on the reverse strand, counting down.
TAATGTTGTTGTATGTGCACCCAGTGTGTCTTGTAAAGCCTGTATAAAGGCAAGGGCAGTATCGCCCTTTTGAGTTAAATGTCACACCTTAGGAAATGCTACTGTCAGTCATTGTTTGCAGATGTGAGGATGGTACAGCGCTCAAGGATGTGCAGTCAAGTTGATGCCTGGCCCTGTGGACAACCTGTATATAGAAGAATTTAGTCCCTGTGCCAATATCGGCTTGTTATGTCCTCCGTCCAGCTGTACGGGCAGGCCGATTTTCTCTTCCCCGACCCTTGAAGTAGGAGAGTTTTTTTTTCCGGCCCGCACTGGCAATGTTCTGTTGTTAAATGTAAATGTCAGGTGACCGGAAGCCAGTTTCCCCTGGGTAATTTTGTTGGCTCGTTTACACCTTCGTGCCCGCCAGTACTGTAGTGTCGAGACCACACGCGGTAGGTGGCCGAGCGGATGTAAACAGCCTATTCGTAGGCTCTTTCAAACTGCGTGGCACTACGGTGCTGCCATCTATAGGCCTATCAAGGTCGGGCTGGTCAGCCATGATTCTTCCTCACTCTGGCGGCCTATCTACTCGAGACACGTTCTACCCTTGCTGGCTCCCGGGTCCCCTCACGCTCTGCTCCGTGTATTCCTACACCTTCCCATTAATAAACTGAGTCTAGTCATCGGCCGTATCTCTACACCTACAGTATCATTCTACAGCACTAGATGAAAGAAGAGAGTTAAAACAACAGTTGGTGTCTCTGAGGGCATGAGATACACAAAATATTACCTCCAAATCCTTTCTATATGAGGCCTGGGTTGGCCTACACCGTAGAGCGTTGGACTCAATTTATGGACCGCGGTTTAAGCTCCTCATCCACCTTTCTGGTATATATATATATATATATATATATATATATATATATATATATATATATATATATATATATATATATATATATATAAATATATATTATATATATTATTATATATATATATATATATATATATATATATATATATATATATCGTGCCGAATAGGTAAAATTGGTCAATTAGCAGGAACTCATTTAAAATTAAGTCCTTTGTAAAATTTTCCCATATACGTTTAAAGATATATTCTTTTCAATTAGGTAAATGAAAAAAATAATAATTTTGTACCAAACGAACCTTAGAAAACTTGCCTAACCTTATTATAACAAGCGCAATTTAATTTAGCCTAAACCATCTAAATACATTTTAGATAAGTTTATAGTAATTTAATAATAAACAAACGCAATGAAATATATTTTTTTCTTTAGGATCAGAATGATTTTTGCGAAATTATTGCATACACAAATTTTCGCTTGCCTTATTCGGTAAGAAGAGCGTTGGTATTTAAGCCAAAATCGCAAGTTTTACCTATTCGGAACGACACACACCCACACACCCACACCTACACCCACACACAGCTGAGCTGTGGTACTGAGTGTGCCACTTACCATAATATTCAACACATCCCTTGAAACTGGGCAGCTATTTGAGGTATGGAAGAAGACACTAAACTATAGACTGGTGTCACTTACGTGTATAGTGTGCAAAGTCCTGGAGAAAATCATCAGGAAAAGAATGGTGGAGCACCTCGAGCTGAACAGGATAATAAACACCAGACAGCACGGATTCCGGGAAGCCAAATCCTGTGTAACAAACCTCCTAGAGTTCTATGATAAAGTAACAGAGGTAAGGCAAGAGAGAGAAGGGTGGGTTGATTGCATTTTCTTGGACTGCAGGAAGGCCTTCGACACAGTTCCTCACATGAGATTAGTAAAGAAGTTGGAAGAACAAGCATGTATAATAGGAAGGGCACTGGAATGGATCAGGGAATACCTCACAGGGAGGCAACAACGGGTCATGGTGCGTGACGAGGTATCACAGTGGGCGCCTGTGACGAGCGGTGTACCGCAGGGGTCAGTCCTAGGACCAGTGTTATTCTTGGTATATGTAAATGACATGACGGATGGGATAGACTCAGAAGTGTCTCTGTTCGCAGATGATGTGAAATTAATGAGGAGAATCACATCGGAAGAGGACCAAGCAGGACTTCAAACAGACCTGGACAAGCTTGACATCTGGTCTAGCAACTGGCTTCTCGAATTCAATCCCACCAAATGCAAAGTCATGAAGATCGGAGAAGGGCAAAGAAGACCGCTGACAGAGTACAGGCTAGGCGGACAAAGGCTACAAACCTCGGCAAAGGAGAAAGACCTTGGGGTGAGTATAATGCCAAGCACGTCTCCGGAGGCACAAATCAACCAGATAACTGCGGCAGCATATGGGCGACTGGCAAACCTAAGATTAGCGTTCCGTTACCTTAACAAGGAATCGTTCAAGACACTGTACACCGTGTACATCAGGCCCATACTAGAATATGCAGCACCAGTCTGGAACCCACACCTGGTCAAGCACGTAAAGAAACTAGAGAAAGTGCAAAGGTTTGCGACAAGGTTAGTTCCACAACTCAGGGTCTGTCCTATGAAGAAAGGTTGAGGAAATAGGACTAACAACACTGGAGGAAAGAAGGGTCAGAGGAGACATGATAACGACATACAAAATACTGCAGGGAATTGACAAGGTAGACAGTGACAGGATGTTCCAGAGAGGGAACACAGAAACAAGGGGACACAACTGGAAGCTGAAGACTCAGATGAGTCAAAGGGATGTTAGGAAGCATTTCTTCAGCCACAGAGTAGTCAGGAAGTGGAATAGTCTAGAGAAAGATATAGTGGAGGCAGGAACCATACATAGTTTTAAGACAAGGTATGATAAAGCTCATGGAGCAGGGAGAGCAGAGACCCAGTAGCGGACAGCGAAGAGGCGGGGACAGGAGCTGAGTATCGACCCCTGCAACCACAATTAGGTGAGTACAATTAGGTGAGTATACACGCGCGGGAGTCACAGGATCGTTTGCGCTCGCGAATGTTTAGTAATTTTCTTGCCTACCAAAGCCATTATCAGGATTGCCGGAAGTTGACAGTGTCAGTGAACAACCTGAGCAGTGATACATGACCTAACCCCAATCAGAAAAAGGAGGTGAAGGTCACAGTTACATAAAATAATTTGAAATCAGTGCCACGAAAGAGAGGGGAAGACGGTAGGCCGAGTGAGAGGCAGGCAGTGTTGCCACATCCCAATACCAAAACTCAGAATAAGTGTGACCAAGCCAGGAAGTTAATGAGATATGGATAGTCGAGTTAGTGCCAAGTGTATACAGGAAATATAGTTTTGAAGAAACAGAAGAGGAAGCAGGAGCCAGTAACGAAGCCAAATCGCGAAGCATCGTGCATCATCGTGCATGAGGGTGCCAGACGTCAGCTTCAGCAGAGTAAAGTACAGAGCCTTGTTGTGGTTGTATGGGGAGGCTGAGTCCGACCCTGAATTACTGATAGCTGGGGGTCAATAATCCCTGCTCCGGGGAGCTGACTATCATTCCTAGGGTAGTTAACACTTAATAGTAAGGAACAAATGTGGAGGTTTAAGTAGGACAACGAGGCAGAGTGCGTGCGCAGGCGCTAAGATCACTAGAATACTCTGACAGTGTTTATTCAATAAGTAGGGAAAGTTATACAGGTATACACGAGTACAGTGATAGGCTATCACATGGCAGCATACGTGTAGGGAGCCTAGGATAACCCAGAAGGCCGTCAGAGTGAAATATTCAAATTAAATCAATGCAGTGAGGACAGGCACACACACACACGTACACGG
>WNWK01014495.1:0-51109 GCA_009830355.1 Cherax destructor | reverse complement strand
AGCCCAAGCCTCAGTCTCTTTACTAACCTGGTAAGAGAAGGCAGCCCAAGCCCTCAGTCTCTTTACTAATCTGGTAAAAAGGCAGCCCAAGCCCTCAGTTCTTTACTAACCTGGTAAGAAAAGGCCCCAAGCCCTCAGTCTCTTTACTAACCTGGTAAGAGAAGGCAGCCCAAGCCCTCAGTATCTTTACTAACCTGGTAAGAGAAGGCAGCCCAAGCCCTCAGTGTCTTTACTAACCTGGTAAGAGAAGGCAGCCCAAGCCCTCAGTGTCTTTACTAACCTGGTAAAAGAAGGCAGCCCAAGCCCTCAGTCTCTTCACTAACCTGGTAAGAGAAGGAAGCAAGCCCTCAGTCTCTTTACTAACCTGGTAAGAGAAGGCAGCCCAAGCCCTCAGTCTCTTTACTAACCTGGTAAGAGAAGGCAGCCCAAGCCCTCAGTCTCTTCACTAACCTGGTAAGAGAAGGCAGCCCAAGCCCTCAGTCTCTTCACTAACCTGGTAAGAGAAGGCAGCCCAAGCCCTCAGTCTCTTCACTAACCTGGTAAGAGAAGGCAGCCCAAGCCCTCAGTCTCTTTACTAACCTGGTAAGAGAAGGCAGCCCAAGCCCTCAGTGTCTTTACTAACCTTGTAAGAGAAGGCAGCCCAAGCCCTCAGTCTTTACTAACCTGGTAAGAGAAGGCAGCCCAAGCCCTCAGTCTCTTCACTAACCTGGTAAGAGAAGGAAGCATAAGCCCTCAGTCTCTTTACTAACCTGGTAAGAGAAGGCAGCCCAAGCCCTCAGTCTCTTTACTAACCTGGTAAGAGAAGGCAGCCCAAGCCCTCAGTCTCTTTACTAACCTGGTAAGAGAAGGCAGCCCAAGCCCTCAGTCTCTTTACTAACCTGGTAAGAGAAGGCAGCCCAAGCCCTCAGTGTCTTTACTAACCTGGTAAAAGAAGGCAGCCCAAGCCCTCAGTGTCTTTACTAACCTGGTAAGAGAAGGCAGCCCAAGCCCTCAGTGTCTTTACTAACCTGGTAAGAGAAGGCAGCACAAGCCCTCAGTCCCTTTACTAACCTGGTAAGAGAAGGCAGCCCAAGCCCTCAGTCTCTTTACTAACCTGGTAAGAGAAGGCAGCCCAAGGCCTCAGTCTCTTTACTAACCTGGTAAAGAAGGCAGCCTAAGCCCTCAGTCTTTACTAACCTGGTAAAGAAGGCAGCCCAAGCCCTCAGTGTCTTTACTAACCTGGTAAAAGAAGGCAGCCCAAGCCCTCAGTCTCTTCACTAACCTGGTAAGAGAAGGCAGCCCAAGCCCTCAGTCCCTTTACTAACCTGGTAAAAGAAAGCAGCCCAAGCCCTCAGTCCCTTTACTAACCTGGTAAGAGAAGGCAGCCCAAGCCCTCAGTGTCTTTACTAACCTGGTAAGAGAAGGCATCCCAAGCCCTCAGTCTCTTTACTAACCTGGTAAGAGAAGGCAGCCCAAGCCCTCAGTCTCTTCACTAACCTGGTAAGAGAAGGAAGCCCAAGCCCTCAGTGTCTTTACTAACCTGCTAAGAAAAGGCAGCCCAAGCCCTCAGTCTCTTTACTAACCTGGTAAGAGAAGGCAGCACAAGCCCTCAGTCTCTTTACTAACCTGGTAAGAGAAGGCAGCCCAAGCCCTCAGTCTCTTTACTAACCTGGTAAGAGAAGGCAGCCCAATCATTACATGATTAGCTTTACTGATGCTATACAATGATTCACAACACACGTTCTCTAACAACATTCTTAATCATGTACGTATTAGACTCGTGTCAGGGCCTGGGCTAGATTTTTCTCAACCATATATACTGAATGATACTCACCTCTCAGTGTATATACACTAAGGAATATACACTTCTCGCTGTATATACACCTAGGAATATACATCTCTCAGTAACAGCCTGGTTGATCAGGCTCTGGTCCAACATGAGGCCTGGTCACAGACCGGGCCGCGGGGGCGTTGACCCCTGGAATTCTCTCCAGGTAAACTCCAGGTATATACACCTAGGATTATACACTTCTCGGTGTATATACACCTAGGAATATATACTTCTCAGTGTATATACACTAAGGAATATACACCTCTCGGTGTATATACACCAAGGAATATACACTTCCCAGTGTATATAGCTCTTGGACCATTATGACAAGCAATTCATTTATCAGAAATATCTTCCCACAGGTCGTGTGAATCTAGACACTGATACACCTGTCTCATTAAGTACTTATAATACGTAATCAGTGACTCATACACTCATAACAATTATAATAATAATAATAATCATAATAACGCAAGGGTCAAATGTTTTCAACAAAGGTGTCGTAAATTTATGAATTCCTGTGTAGTTTTGTATATTATATATATATATATATATATATATATATATATATATATATATATATATATATATATGTGTGTGTGTGTGTGTGTGTGTGTGTGTGTGAAGAAGTGTACACAGACCAGGATGACACAAGAGTTGCCTCTGTACCTGGTACTGATTGCTGGTGTCTTCTAATGGCTGGCACTGCCTGAAAGGTGCCACAAGACTTGCCTCTATACCTGGCACTGACTGATGGTGTCCTTTAATTTCTGGCACTGCCTCAGAGGTGTCAATGGTAAAATGAAGACCCATTTGCGCCTGCGTGAGGCACCTAATTGCAACAGTGTTGAGAGCCACATTAACCTGGATGATATATGCTGTTGTATATAAATTCTGCTACAATATCCTCTTCAATATATTCTCAGACAACTATTACACATGATTCACGATCATTTCTATCACAGTTTTCAATACCAGCGATGCACACCTGTCACTTCACATACATTATTTATCTTCATTAACAATCTGAATATTTGTAATATAAAAAAATAACAACAACACCAAGCGGACTGCCTCGACCCAACACTCCTCTGATCACAAGGAAATAACAAAAGCAACCAAATAACATTTAATCATCATCATTATTATTATTATTATTATTATTATTATTATTATTATTATTATTATTTATATTTAGCGGGAATGCTAGTCCCTGAACACATTATGTGCCTCTGTAATATTTTGACTATCACCCACATCATGGGTATGTGATGACTACCACACATCATGAGTATGTGATGACTACCACCCACAGCATGGGTATGTGATGACTACCACACACATCATGGGTATGTGATGACTACCACACACATCATGGGTATGTGATGACTACCACACATCATGAGTATGTGATGACTACCACCCAAAGCATGGGTATGTGATGACTACCACACACATCATGGGTATGTGATGACTACCACCCACGGCATGGATATGTGATGACTACCACACACATCATGGGTATGTGATGACTACCACCCACAGCATGGGTATGTGATGACTACCACACACATCATGGGTATGTGATGACTACCACACACAGCATGGGTATGTGATGACTACCACACACATCATGGGTATGTGATGACTACCACACACAGCATGGGTATGTGATGACTACCACACACATCATGGGTATGTGATGACTACCACACACAGCATGGGTATGTGATGACTACCACACACATCATGGGTATGTGATGACTACCACACACAGCATGGGTATGTGATGACTACCACACACAGAATGGGTATGTGATGACTACCACACACAGCATGGGTATGTGATGACTACCACACACATCATGGGTATGTGATGACTACCACCCACAGCATGGGTATGTGATGACTACCACACACATCATGGGTATGTGATGACTACCACACACAGCATGGGTATGTGATGACTACCACACACAGCATGGGTATGTGATGACTACCACACATAGGATGGATATCGAATAAATACCATCCACAGGACGGGTATGGGGCGCATGATTAAGATATCAGACTAACTAAACGCTAAGCCCATAGGGGATGAACCTCTTGGGAAGAATCAGAGGCAATCAGGTTCGATCTAAGGACGGGGAAATGTTCAGTTCGATGCACGAAGCGTCCCTTGACTGTCATCCAGGAGCCTCACTTGAGAGGCCAGAATATCTTATGAAGACAGCTGCAGAAAGGGAGGTTAATGATTTCTTTTATTAGTGAAATATTTATCTTGGACGTGTGAATGGCTCATTACTTTGTAATTTGTTCAGGATTGTAACCATGTATAGACGTGTAGATGGTTCATTACCTTTGTAACTTGTTCAGCTATTAAAACTTTGGGGTCCAGTCCCTGGACCCAATATGTACCTCTGTAATGTTGAGGCATAGTCCCTGGACCCATTATGTATCTCTGTAATCTTTTGACTTCCGCTCACATGATGGGTATGGGGTGTACAGTAAAGATATTAAACTAAAAAACTGTTTTAATCTGATTTATTAATTCTGTTTGCTTGTTGGTTAATGGGGTTTCAAGTCTATCTACTACACGAGGGTCATTAAGACTGCATGTCACCTATTCACCACCTTTCAAGAATACTTTAATACCTAAGGTAGTGGTTTATGTAATGTAATGTAAAGAGATATACACCTCTCAGTGTATATACTCTGAGAGATAAGAGACATACACCTCTCAGTGTATATACACTGACAGACATACAAATGATAGACACACACTTGTCAGAGTGCAAGACAACCACTATGAAAAAATGGAGAAATTCCAAGCGCTTTCGTGACTACTCACATGTTGTCTACAACTTCGGACCTCTTCTTCGGAATCGTCAAGATTATGGGACTGAGCAGCCTATCAAGTTGAGGGACTGATTACTTCAAACTACTTCTTCAAGTCCTCCACCATCCACCACAGATTCATCAAGGCTGAGGGACTGATCACCCAAAACCGCTGTTTCATGTCTTCCATCGTTTCCAGCATTATTTTCTGTATTTGATTGACAAAGCCATTCACTGGTTTACGAAACGTCTCCATAAAACCATTAAAAGATACTTAAATGTTGAACATGTGTCTACGACACTGTCTTATTCATTCAACTATTCCATCAATCAGGATTTCTTCACCAGCGTCAAGACTCTTGAGGAGTTATCCCTTAAAAAACACAATTTTCTTTAAGTACTTGTTAAAATAGTTTTCTTTGTTGTTCTGAAGGGTTAACTGAAACAAAAGTAGACGGCCCTCCTTACATGTATTTTATACATACTTTTACAATAAAGCGTTAATATATATTGATTGTTATTATACTCACAAGAAAACGCTAAACGTAAATAGGTTATTCAATACTAAATGTGAGAGAAAAAGCCTGTGTAGATAGTCTATCCCTGTGGATAATAATATCACTCTTATGTACTGACTATAAACTTAACTAAGTTGTTGGGGGTTATATTAAAGTGTGTCATGGGTGGTGTCGTCTCACTGGGTCAGTATAATATTCCGGGAAGATCTGCAGGAAAAAGAGAGGTACACATAGATACAGTTACATAAATTAGGTTATCGTAGGTAATCTCATGTGTAGATTACCTACGATAACACAAGAAAGTCAGTCAAAGTGACTTATTTCCACTGAGCGCTTTATTCTTCCTTAGCTGGGAAGGTGCATGTGATTCTGTGGAGAGGGTAATGAGAGTAGCATCCTCCTGTGTGTCCGGGGTTCAATCCCCTGCCGGGTACAAATGTTGAACATGTTTCCTTACACCTGCTGTCACTGTTCACCTAACAGTAAGTAGGTACCTGAGTGTTAGTCACCTTACACCTGCTGTCACTGTTCACCTAGCAGTAAGTAGGTACCTGGGTGTTAGTCACCTTACACCTGCTGTCACTGTTCACCTAACAGTAAGTAGGTACCTGAGTGTTACTCACCTTACACCTGCTATCACTGTTCATCTAGCAGTAAGTATGTACCTGGGTGTTAGTCACCTTACACCTGCTGTCACGTCACCTAGCAATAAGTAGGTACCTGAGTGTTAGTCACCTTATACCTGCTGTCCCTGTTCACCTAGCAGTAAGTAGGTACCTGGGTGTTAATCGACTGGTGTAGGTGGCATCCTGGGGGACAAGACTGAAAGACCACAATGGAAATAAGACAGACAGTTCTCGATGATGCACTGACTTTCTTGGGTTATCCTGGGTGACTAACTCTTCCCCGGTTAAAAATCCCAACAAAATCTTATATCTTTTCTTCCATAGGACAGAGGTGAGGGATAGAGCTTCTGGTGGAGTGATGAAGGTAGGAGGGAGACTTTTTCCAGCTATTTTGAGGTGCCTAGGATACTACATTATTGTTGAATGAACCTGCTAGATTTGAGGTGCTGGGTGTGGTAGAGACGTTTGGGAAGGCATCGGGGATGACCATTAAGGTTAATAAATCCAAAATCTTAGGAGTGGGTTAATTGTAAGGATTGGGAAAGTAGGATCATGACGCAGATGGAAGGTCTTTAAAGATGTGTGAGATTCTGTACACAAGCTATAGACAGGTGGTCAGGGTAGTAAATTATGTGAGGGTGCAATGTAGCATATTTAATCGTTTACAAGTCGTAATACAGGGTTACTAAGGTGACAGAAAGTAGAAAGTAGAACAGCCAATCACAGTAAAGCTAGAAATATTAACAGCATGATTACCTGAAGGGCTTGTAAAGTCACTGTTGATTGGTTGCTTTTGGGAATGTAAAGATTAGCCGCAGTTAAGATAATGAGATATATGCGAGGCATATAATGGATATGCGTGGGATATATAGGAGAGATATATTAGGATATATAGGAGGGATATAATAAGATATATAGGAGGGATATAATGGGATATGTACGAGAGATATACACGGGATATAATGGGATATATACGAGGGATATAATGGGATATATGTGCAGGAAAGATTATTATACACAGCAACTTTGTTTTTATTATTTGATGATAAATTTACGCTGTCTCCAGAGTACCTTTATTGAATCTTTGTCTTGCAATCAAATATTAATAAATAAGAGTAAATAAAACAGTGGTGTCTATGCTAAACTTCCTATGGCGTATAAATATACCTAACTGGACGAAATTTGTTTTAGCCAGCTGGCCCAGTGGCTAACACGTCGGTCTGGAGTTTTGAGACTGACCGCGGGTTCAAACCCCACCCGTGGTATGGTTTGTTTGCAATCGTGTTATTACGATTTCATGAGTCATGAGATGTATCTTCCCTCATGCCTTTCAATACGTTTTAATAATATGTATATTTAAGATTTTGTAGTGTGAAGATTATTATTATTATTATCACGGGGGAGCGCTAAACCTGTAGGATTATACAGCGCATGTGGGAGGGGGATGGAAGGTATTCAGGCTCAATTCAGGGAACCGGAGCACAGATCCAATTCCCTAGATCAAGAGCCCTCACCAACATCAAGGAACCTTCCTTGAGGGGGGTAGTGTGAAGATACAAGCTTGTTTAGGTTAAAGACATTCAACTTCAAGAAGGCTTTTATAATCATATTCATGATGAAGGGCTAAACCTGTAGGAAATTATGCTTGATCCAAAGTAGAGGAGGGCAGCTCCACTTCTTGGGATGAAGAGCCCTTCACTAGTATCAAGGCACCCCTTCCTATATCCCTCGTATATCCCATGCATATATATATCCCATGCATATATCCTATTATATATCTCACGCATATTTCTTATTATATCCCTTATATATATCCCACGCATATTTTCCTCATATATATCCCATGCATATTTCCCTCATATTTATCCCACGCATATCCCTCGTATATATCCCATTATATCTTTCGTATATATCCCTTATATATATATCCCATTATCTTATTTTAACTGCTGCTAATGTTTACATTCCCAAAAGCAACCAATCAGCGGTGACGTTACAAGCCCTTCAGGTAATCACGCTGTTAATATTTCTACCTTTACTGTTATTAGCTGTTCAACTGGATGTAAACAAAGAGTTTCTACCAATGAAATGCGAGCTCCGGAGTGACGTCACGAGGCGTGTGCCGTCTCAGCAACCTTCTCTTATGACTTGCTGTTGACAACTTGTTAGTTCATAAGATGACAATAGATGGCACTGAATGAATATTTTTTTTATTTTCCACACAAACAAGAAGAACATGTTGACACTTTACAGATCGCTTGTTCTATCTAACTGCACCTTTCAAGGCGGGTGAAATTGCTGACCTTGAAAATGTGCAGAGAACCTTCACCGCACGCATAAGTGCGATAAACCACCTCAACTACTGGGAACGCTTGAAGTTCCTAAACCTGTACTCTCTAGAACGCAGGCGGGAGAGATACGTTATTATATACACATGGAAAATTCTCGAGGGCTTAGTACCAAACTTGCACACAAAAATCACTCCGTACGAAAGCAGAAGACTCGGCAGGCGATGTAACATCCCCCCAATGAAGAGCAGGGGTGCCACTAGCACGTTGAGGGACAACACAATAAGTGTGAGAGGCCCAAGATTGTTCAACTGCCTCCCAGCATACATCAGGGGGATTACCAACAAGCCCCTGGCTGTCTTCAAGCAGGCACTGGACAGGCACCTCAAGTCGGTACCGGATCAGCCGGGCTGTGGTTCGTACGTTGGACTGCGTGCGGCCAGCAGTAACAGCCTGGTTGATCAGGCTCTGGTCCAACAGGAGGCCTGGTCACAGACCGGGCCGCGGGGGCGTTGACCCATGGAATTCTCTCCAGGTAGACTCCAGGTAGAAAAACTATTTGTGTATGTAGAATATTATATTATGGAGAAGCACTAAACCCATAAGGGTAATACAGTGCCTTTGTAATGGAAAATAATCAGGTTTGATCTGGGATAGCTCAAATTTCTTGGATCAAGAGCTCTTTACCAGCATCAAGGGACCCTCTTTTGATTATTATTATTATAATCATGGGGGAGCGCTGAAACCCTCTTTTGAAAAGAAATTACTAATTCTGTAAGCTAGTCTAAACTGGGGAGAGGTAATGGGGTCGCAGACCCATTATTACTGTATTAGTATTATAGTTTAGCGACCGCTCAAGGGAGGTTCCTTGATACTGGTGAGGGGCTCTTGATCCAGGAATTGGATCTGTGCTCCAGTTTCCTGAATTGAGCCTGAATACCTTCCATCCCCCCCACATGCGCTGTATAATCCTATGGGTTTAGCGCTCCCCATGATTATACTGTAATAATATAATAATACGTACTATAGTTTAGCGCTTCTTTTTTATAATAATTCTTATTATTATTACATGCATGAGAGCTCTAAACCTGATTTCACACTGCCTGGGGAAAAATCATTGGCATTTAGGTTCAATGGAAAAAGAGCACAGGTTTAATTCCATAGATCATGAGCCCTTGAGGGAACCATTGTTATTAGCAGATGCAACATTATTATAATTATAGTCATGAAGCTCTTAACACTTAAAGAGGTCATGTAATGCCTGGAGAATGGGAGGCAATCAAGGACCCCCAATAGAAATAAGTCACTTAGTCTGACTCTTTTGGGTTATCCTGGGTAATTTACACTATTTATGATAATTGTACTTATGTGTACCTGTGCCTAAATAAACTTACTAACATAGATGCAGGTCAAATTCCTTAGATCAAGAGCCTTTCACCAGCATCAAGCCTCCTCCCTGGAAAGGGAATCCAACAGTAGGGAAGAAAACAACTTGTCAAGAAAAGGCGGGTAAAATAATAGTAGTAATTTTATTGATGCAGTGCATTACATGACAAGGGTAAGAACCAGTTGGTACTCTCTCCATTATCTTCCATTATGCCCCTTAAGGGACTCACAAAAGTTTAAGTACAGTATGTACCTTAGTATCTCAAATATTTCATAGTACAGTATGTACATACATTAATATAAAATTTATTAAAATAGCATTTTTTATCAAATATGTATTATACCTGTAACAAGTATTACATAGTTGCAAAGTTTTTATATATTTTTTATTATTTTATAAAGTTAACCATTTTCACACATCCATACAATTTGCCGATGTTCAATACAAATCTTATTGCTGAATTCTTCTATCAAACATAGATTGTAAAATACTATAATAATTCAGTAAGGGGTACAAGGCATTCTACATAATTTACATTTCTTTCTTTTTTCACTGACTTTACCACCATATTCCCAGCAGTGGCGTGCAGAGGGGAGGGCCAAAGGGGCAGTGGCCCCGGGCATCCAAATGGGGGCATCCAATTAGAGAGGGAAATAAGATAGTGATTTTGAAATTTCAGCAGTGATAAATCAATTTTTGGAAGCTCACCGCACTACAGAGGCAGTGGTTAGCCCTTTATTCCTTTAACATGGTGTACCCTTTCTGTCCAGAGAAAATGGTGCCCCCACATGCATGCGCATGACGTACGTGGAGCATCCATCAAAAGCAACAAGCAGATGTGGCTGTTCGTTCCTTAATAAATTTGGTTGATTTATATTTAAATCGAATAAAGTGTTTATTTCATGTTTCATCTGTGTTTACATATTCAAAATATCTCCCTTTCTCATAATATTTCTCAGTACTAGGCCTTATACTTGAGTCTTCAGGGCATACAATCAAGGAGTTGGCCCCGGGATCTAGTATAAACTGCATCTCTCCTCTCTCTCATAAGTAAAGGATGAACTTGAACATTTTTGCACATATTTTAGTTTTACTGTGCTGCTAAGTTGTCAGTTGTGATCAATATATTTTGTAAATGTCTTGATAAGTCATTTCTATTATGGGTTTAATTTGTCAGAGACAGTCAGTGCTGGAAATATCTTATACATATATCATACTGGACTTTAAATTAGATAATTTTTAAAATTAATAGGTGAATGCTGAATAAGCAAATGACAATCATGAAAGATGACATGAATGACTAGAATAAATAAAATAAGTGAAGAGATTAAAAGTCTCATTTCACGATAATAATTTTTTTTTTTAACACGCTGGTCATCTCCCTCTGAGGCAGGGTGACCCGAAAAAGAAACACTTTCACCAACTTTCACACTATCACTGTCTTGCCAGAGGACTGCAGATACGACAATTTAGATGTCCCTCTAAACAGCAACTATCCCAAACCTCTCCTTGGAGTGAAGGCATTGTACTTCCCACCTCCAGGACCCAAGTCCAGCTATTTATCACTACCAAAATTTTCTTGAGGGGTACCTTTGATATACCTTTGAAGAGTTTCGAGAGTATCTACTCTCTGAGCCCGGCCATGGACCAGGCTCGTCTGGTGCTTGCCTGGTCAACCAGGCTGTTGCTGCTGGAGGCCCGCTGCCCCACATATCCATCACAGCCTGGTTGATCTGGCACCTGGGGTTCTCACAGGAGCTGCTCACTGGTTAACAACCCTCACTAAGAGTCATAGCAGCCTTGTTATAGAGAGTCAAGTTCAGATAAGCAGTGAAACTGGTCTCCTTCAAGGTCACTCAACTTCTGTTCCACTGCTCCTACACACGTTGCCAGTTCTGCCATCTTAAAAAAAATAAAAATGATTTACTGTATTAATGATGTCAAATATGGTAACTGGGGCAGCAAGATGACAAGTGGGAATAAAGACAAGTAATACAGCGGAAGCCTTTATGTTACACCATGTTTTGTTAGGATGGAACCCTTAAAAATATTTAATAAAGCTCAGTCCTGAGGAAAAGTTGCCTAAAATAAAAACTTATTCTGAATTATGTGTTTTTAAAGCAGGGGGCTGAAGCCCCCAAAATTCAATCAGTCCCCCAAAGCCACACATAAAAATAAAAATAATAACACTGCTTCAAAGTAAGTCCCATTGCCACTTCTCCCAACTAAATTTCACCCCTAAGCCGCTCTTATGTAGAACTTCTGGAGCTGTCCCTGCTTTATACCCAGTTATATTCAGTACTTTTTTATTACTAAACTTTAAAGTCAATCACATGTGCAACTAACGAGACATTTTATTGTTGCACATGTGCCCTTTATTTAACATATTTGGAAATTCTACCAACATTATTACAGAGCACAGAAAAACATCCCAGTTCCTCATTCACTTTGTTTTTTATTAAAATTGATTTAGTTACGCTTTTCATTTTATAAAATCTTAGCTTTCTTTCCAAAATACATAAACTAAAAATAATTTTCTTTAAAAAAATATGTAGTATTTGCAAAATTAACTTAAATTTATTTTACACGTTTTGAAAAGCTCCTGCATAGTTATGCAGAGCAAAATGGGATATGATTAAAGCGGCAACATATTCTGCTCACAAATAAAGGACCTGGGCTCAATCCCAGCACATGTGGAGACACTGGGCATGTTCCATGAGACCTACTACCCCTGCTCACCAAGCAGGAAGGAGGTACCTGGGTGTTATGTGACTGCTGTGGGTCACATCCTGGGGATAAGAATCAAAGGATCCCAATGGAAATACTGCTTGGCTTTCTTGCATTATCCTGGGTTACTAACCCTCTGGGTTAATAATACAAATCATTTTCTTCTTCGTTTTGGGCAGAGTAAAAGTAGAACCTGAAAGTACTTGACACTTAAACAGGTGTATAATTACTGGCTGAAGTTATTACCCAAGTGAAGTAAATATTTGAAGTTTTCAAAGCTGAATACTGTATATAAATGTTATTTAATACTATAATCCAGTTGTCTAAAGATAAGATTATTAAGCGTAAAGATCATTTTAATTAACAAATTTCTATATAATTAAGACAGCAATGGTAATATGAAAAGCTAGTAATATAGATAATTATTAAGTATAGAAATATAGTGGTGATAAAAGGGGGATGAGTATGAACGTTGATAAGAATCTGTAAAAGAAGTTGCATTTGATATGTTTGAATACTATGTACATTCAATCTTAATAAAGTCATATATACTTCAGGTGTTTTCTTTAACAATAATTTTGAACCTACTGGCAGAGAGGGAACTTTTAGAATTATCATCTGGCCGGCAGTTCCCCATTTTTTGGGGCCTTTTATTTACATTCCGTTTCTACTCAGGTTAAGTCAAACACCTGCAATATCAGATACATTTATTTCTCACACTGTGTTAATGCATTCTGTTGCCACTCTCAGAATATTTGTAACACTAGAATAATATCTGTGTTAAATGGCCTAAGTAGTATGTACAGTAATAAGTGTGGGTGGGAGATGGCCGACTTGTTGAAAAAAAAAAAATTATATACAGACAGGCCCCACTTTACAGCGCTTCACTTTACGGCATTTCATTAATGCAGCAGTTTTCGATTATACCCATTATTCATTTATTCAGACTTCCTATGTTAAATATATTCACCACTCACTATAAGCTAAGGATGAAAATGTTTTAAGATAAGTAATGTGTGTATTACATTTTTAAGACCTAGCTCTATTGCTCACTTAACATATGAAAGTGCTTTTATATGCTTTCAAAAGTGAAAAAAATGCTATGATTCACTTTACAGCAATTTTCACTTTACGGAAGTAACCCAGAACTTAACCTGCTATATAAGTGGGACCTGGAACCTAACCTGCCATATGAGAGGGGCCCCACCTGTACTGAGAAAGTAGTAATAGTAACAGTAGTAGTAGTAGCAGCAGCAGTAGCAGGGGAGGTAGAATTAACATCAGTTCATTATCATTATATGTATGTATTACATTAACTCCCTACCTCTGGTAACGTGGACTGAAATTCACCTAGACCACGAATAAATGCGGAAAATTCGTTGTGCTTCCTCGTTATGTCTTGCAATTGCTTCTGCAGATGTCTGTACACATGAGGAGGAACATTGTGTTGCAGTGCAGCGCGCTGAGCCTCCAGTTCTTCAACTTGCACTAATCCAACTTCCAGCTTAAATCTCAACTTCTTGATCAATCTTCCATAAGTACGAACTTTCTGTACAAGTAAAGTGATCATATTTTAGACACTGATAATTGCAAGATCTGTAGGATTTCAAGTTAAGATAGATGCAAAAGAACAAGTGAGCAACTAAATGTTAAGAAACTCATGAAATAAAATAAACAGTGAAAGAATAAGAAAGTCATGAAAGAATAAGAAACCCACTTCTGATGATCTTTCTGAATTGTTTGATGATGATAATCTTTATTGTTGTTGTTGGTTGTATTTCATAGGGAAGTGCTAAACCAGCAAGGGTCATGTAATGCCTGATGAACAGGATGTAATCAAAGTTGGAAAGATAAAGTAAGGTACCCTATAGGTTTGTTGGTTGTTTGTGATTATGATACAGTAATAATAATAATAATAATAATACAGTTTTGACTCCATGGAGAAGTGGAACAGAATTCTTCCTCCATAAGCCATGCGTGTCGTAAGAGGCGACTAAAATGCCGGGAGCAAGGGCTAGTAACCCCTTCTCCTGTATACAGTGGACCCTCGGTTTTCACCGAAAATTCTTTCCAGAATGCTGCTCAAGTGCCATTACCGAACGAATTTACTTCCTTAAGAAATAATGTCACGTAGGTTAGTCTATTTCAGACCCCCAAAAATACACTTGCAAAAGCACTTACGAAAATACACTTACATAAATGATCAAGTTTGGAGATGACCGAAAACTGAGGGACCACTGTATATTACTAAATGTAAAAGGAGAAACTTTTGTTTTTCCTTTTGGGCCACCCCGCTTTGGTGGGAAACGGCCGACGTGTTGAAAGAAAGAAAGAATACAGTTTTGAACTGTAGTATCGGCATGCCACTGGCAAGATGGAGAGAGTGATGATGAAAGTGTTTCTTCTCTTTTGGGTCACCCTACTTCAGTGGGAGACAGCCGGTGTATTAAAAAATAATAATAATACGTAATAGAGGAAGACAATAAAATTGGGAAAAGAGCTCAGAATTTGGTAGTTGCAGTAATCTACATAGGAACAATTATTGGATGGCATGTGGATGCATGACTTGAGTCCTGGAAATGGGAAGTACAATGCCTGCACTTTAAAGGAGAAGTTTGGGATATTGGCAGTTTGGAGGGACTTCTAAACTGTCATATCTGAACACCTCTGCAAAGACAGTGATTATGTATGAGTGAGGTGAAAGTGTTGAATGATGATGAAAGTATTTTCTTTCTTTTTGGGGATTTTCTTTCTTTTTGGGTCACCCTGCCTCGGTGGGACACGGCTGACGTGTTAAAAAGCAAAAAACAAAAAAAAACAAAAAAAAATAAAACATAAAATACATCACTGCAAATCTACATTGAAGTTCTTTACCAAACAAAAATGCCTGAACAATTTACAAATAGTCCACACTTTAGAGCAGAAACTTTAAACAATGTTTCTGTCCATTTTAGATCATTATCAAGTCATGACTGCCAAAAATAATACAGAAAATATTCAGATGTATTCAAGGCTCCAGGACTGAAACATTTTCTAGTAAATATGTCCTATATTCACTCATGTGTTTTTTATAATAAAAAATATACCTGTTTAAGCTGATTACATTCCTCTAAGTACTTTGTGTTTTTCTCAGCCAGCAGCCTCTCTAAGGTGGAGATCCTGGCTCGTAACTCTTCAAGTTCCTCTTGGTGAGAGACTCGCAGATCTGCCACAAGACAATCTCCAGCCTCTCGTTCCTTTCTTGACTCTTCCTTCACTACATCAAGCTGATTTTTGGCCTCACTAAGCCTGTCAGGAGTTCATGTCTATAGAGAACAATGAAGTTAATTGTGAAACTCTTATTTTCTACTTATCCCATTTTAATTTACTTTTGTTATGACAAAATTGTACCAAAAAATGACCTACACAATAGCAACATATGTGCAACCCTCAGGTCAGCAGTATAAAAGGTATTTTCTTGACTATGCTAAGAACTACATGCAGTACCTATACAGTACAATATGAAAAAAATACCACAGCGAAAATAGGAAATAATACCCAAGTGCTTTCATGTGCTTATACACATATTGTGATTTCTTCCACAGTACACTATACTGTACGTATATCATACTTATGTCATACTAATACTTACCTTAAGGTGTCAGGGAAGAGATTAAAAAGAAAGGAAGTGTGAATAAAAATGAACGTGGTTTTTTTTCTTTGGGTCATCCTGCCTTGGTGGAAGATGGCCGCTACATTAAAAAATATTTCTTAAACTCCCTTTATTTCTAATCAGATGTGACCAAATCAAGAGCCTTTCACCAGAATCAAGGAAGCTACCTAAATTTTTTACTGTACTGTATTGGTGAATATACATAAATCTCATGATCAAATTTTATATACAGGCATACTTCACTTTTAGGCACTTTGTTTTGGTGTGCTTCGCTAATACGACGCTTTTCAATTATATTCATGGTCATTATTTTTGTGCTTGCCTTACTCTTAAGATGGTTTTCATTTTTATTTATTATTTTTATTTTTGCACTGTTTTATAGCACTACTGCACACTTAATAAATGATAGTGCAAACATGTTTTTTAGGCTTTTATATGCACTGGCAAGTGGAAAAAAGCTGTGATTCACTTTAAGGCTGTGGGCTGGAATCTAACTCACTGTATTAGTGAAGTATGCTTGTACCTATTAGTATTACATTTCAGTGTCTAATAGCAATATTAAATAAAATAATTAACATGTTATATTAGATTTTATCTTAAAACATTACATTCCTTACTGGTCCTTAAGCTTCTGAATGTGCCGGTGAGAGTCCAAGTTGAGAGTGTTCAGTTCTTGTACCTCTGCTTGGTGCTGATGAAGTTCCTGACGTAAGCTGGAACACTCTAACTTCTGGCGTCGCAGTGACCCTTCAGTGTCCTCCAGCAGAACAACTCTGGCCTCAACGACTGCTTTCTCTTGCTCTACACTATACAACTTTTCAGTCACTTTATTGACTTCAGCTTCAAACTTGGACTCTATAGTCTCTCTCTTTTCTTCTGCACTCTTGATTTTGGCCTCCAACACCTACAATTATTATTATTATTATTACACAATACACAACCTGCATATCTTTCTCGTATGTGTGGGTTCTTTGTGTATTGTTCCAATCACAGTAGTATTGTGCCTTTTTCTTCATTATTATTATTGTTATTATTAATATTTTTTTTTTTTATTAACACATTGGCCGATTCCCACCAAAGCAGGGTGGCCCGAAAAAGAAAAACTTTTGTCATCATTCACTCCATCACTGTCTTGCCAGAGGGGTGCTTTACACTACAGTTATAAAACTGCAACATTAACACCCCTCCTTCAGAGTGCAGACACTGTACTTCCCATCTCCAGGACTCAAGTCCGGCCTGCTGGTTTCCCTGAATCCCTTCATAAATGTTACTTTGCTCACACTCCAACAGCACGTCAAGTATTAAAAACCATTTGTCTCCATTCACTCCTATCAAATACGCACACGCATGCTTGCTGGAAATCCAAGCCCCTCGCACACAAAACCTCTTTTACCCCCTCCCTCCAACCTTTCCTAGGCTGACCCCTACCCCGCCTTCCCTCCACTACAGATTTATACACTCTCGAGGTCATTCTGTTTCGTTCCATTCTCTCTGCATGTCCGAACCACCTCAACAACCCCTCCTCAGCCCTCTGGATAATAGTTTTGGTAATCCCGCACCTCCTCCTAATTTCCAAACTCCGAATTCTCTGCATTATATTCACACCACACATTGACCTCAGACATGACATCTCCACTGCCTCCAGCCTTCTCCTCGTTGCGACATTCATCACCCATGCTTCACATCATATTCAAGGGGAAGAGCCAAACCCATAAGAGTTATATAGAGCACCTAAAGCACAAGACATGACTAATATTACATATTTGTAGGGAAGCAGTGAAGCCATAAAGGTCATACACTGCCTGGGAAATGCTAGGTATTTATTATCACTCCTCCTGTATAAATTACTAAATTTAAAAAGAAAAACTTTCATTGTTTTTTTAGGTCGCCCTGCCTCGGTGGGATACAGCCGGTGCATTGAAAAAAATATATATTATATTCAAACAAACTGTATTTCTATAAAGTGGAGTACAGTTTACTATTATACAATTGGGATAACTGATGTCTATTACTACTTTATAGAAAAATCCCTTATTATTCAGACCATTTCAGGCAACCTTAAAACTAAATTATGATTACAAATATGTGAGAATAAGAATCAATAGTTTTAAAATATTGGATGTATTTAGCAATTTAATAAACTTTTCACATTTCTAATTCTACCCAATATATTAATGCAGGTATGTGTGAGTGTGTTAGATAGAAGTGGAGACAAATGGTTTTTGGGATTTGATGAGCAGTTGGAGAGTGAGCAGAGTAATATTTTGTGAAGGGACACAGGGAAACCAGTTAGCCAGACTTGAGTCCTGGAGGTATCTAAACTGTCGTATCTGCTTGCCTCTGGCTAAGATAAGATTTCGTTCGGATTTTTAACCTCGAAGGGTTAGCTACCCAGGATAACCCAAGAAAGGCAGTGTGTCATCGAGGACTGTCTGTCTTATTTCCAATTGGGGTCCTCAATCTTGTCCCCCAGGATGCGACCCACACCAGTCGACTAACACCCAGGTACCTATTTGCTGCTAGGTGAACAGGACAAGAGGTGTAAGGAAACACGTCTAAATGTTTCCACCACGCCGGGAATCGAACCCAGGGCCTCCGCATGTGAAGCGAGAGCTTTGCCAGCCAGGCCACAGGGTCACTGGCAAGAGAGTGATAGTGTGAATGATGGTAAAGGTGTTTCTTTTTCACATCACCCTGTTTTGTGGGAGATGGCCAGCGTGTTAAAAAAATATATTAATACTCAATACTGCACCACATAATCATGAGTATACAAATGGTGATAAAGAAAACACATATGTGGTAAGTGGCAATTTTTTATTAAAGTAACATTTCACCGTCCAGTTGCTTTGTCACTCCAGTGAAATAATAACAAAATACTCTCTTTATTACATATGTGTCTTTCTTACAAACAAAAATCATGCATCTGTACAAACAGTTTTCAGTGTTAATAATACTGAATACCTTTATCTGGTCGTGCAGTTGAGAGTTTTGTTGTGTTAACTGGTGTGAACTGGAGAGCTGCGACTGCCTCTCCTCAGAAATACGTTTCTCCAGTTCCAACTCTTTGGCTACAGATCGCTCCTTGATCCTGGCAACTGCTGTTCTCTCTTCTTCAACAAGACTCATCAGTTCTGAATGATAGAAATAGTACTTATTACTCAAATGTATTATTTTTTGCAAAAAAACAATATTCCATTCAAATCTGGAAATCTACTCGTCTCAAAAAGGTATCATCATAATGTAGTACAGTATTTTAGCAATGCAGGCAAGATAACAATACATATATGAAGAATGATAAAACTTTGTAATGAACAAATGACAACAATTCAATGAGGTAAATTTAAATGTGCAGTCTGGTAGACTTGAGGTTAGCAGTGTGAGGTACTTAGTCATTGGTTCACAAAGTCAAAAAGATTTCCTAACAAGATTTACTGAAGTTTTGTGATGATCACAAATGCAATCCTATCACAAATTTTTATAGAGCTTTCCCTGGGATTACTGGTATCACTTGCAAAGGACCCCGATAGAAATAAGTCACTTTGACTTTTTTGGGTTATCCTGGAGGGTAATTTACACTATGTATAATAACTATACTTATGCATACCTGTACCTAAATAAACTTACTTGCTAAAGAGATACTTAACAAGCCCTGAATAAACTTAGAGAAATCCGTCAGTTTCATAATTACCAGTGATACGTTGAGAAGCTGCTGCTGCCTCCTGGTCTTTAACCTGACGAAGCTGTGAGGCTTCACACTGAGCTGCTGTCAACTGCACTCGACACTGCTGCTCTACTTCAGATAAACGACTCTAGATGGATGACACAAAGTAACTCAATCCTCTCAAAATAAGAAATTATAAATAATGTCTATTACAAAATGTAAAAAGAAAATACACTTCATAGTTTTCCTCTTTCAGGTCACCCTGCCTAGGTGGGAGTAGGCCAGAAGATTAAAAAAAAAAAATCTGCACAATATACATATAAAAATTATGAAAAAGTACCAATGAAAAATTAACAGAAAAGAACACCTGAGTATATATGTGTGTTTAAACGTAATACACACACACACATACACTCTGACATCTTCAGAGGAACTAGAAAGAATTCTTCATAAAACTGCTAAAGATGTGTGTAAATCCATGAAAGGATTCACGTGTTTCTGTTCTGTTTATTTTTTCATTGGCCTTTCTTCCTATTTATTATCATGATTTTATAGGGATTTCTTCTCATCAAGGACTATGTAGAAAATATTAATGAATTAGGTACAGTAGATAATCAATAAGCCTGGAATGCTTATGACCAAACAGTGTACCAACTATTAATACAATGTTCTCCATTTACAATCAGGACACTTACCAACATTTTTCAGGAACAAAAATGTTGTGAGGGACCTGTTGTACCATACCATGCTATGATGTAAATGTTGTGAGGGACCTTCTGTACCATACCATGCTATGATGTAAATGTTGTGAGGGACCTGCTGTACCATACCATGCTATGATGTACATGTTGTGAAGGACCTGCTGTACCATACCATGCTATGATGTAAATGTTGTGAGGGACCTGCTGTACCATACCATGCTATGATGTACATGTTGTGAGGGACCTGCTGCACCGTACCATGCTATGATGTAAATATTGTGAGGGACCTGCTGTACCATACCATGCTATAATGTAAATGTTGTGAGGGACCTGCTGTACCATACCATGCTATGATGTAAATGTTGTGAGGGACCTGCTGTACCATACCATGCTATGATGTACATGTTGTGAGTGACCTGCTGTACCATACCATGCTATGATGTAAATGTTGTGAGGGACCTGCTGTACCATACCATGCTATAATGTAAATGTTGTGAGGGACCTGCTGTACCATACCATGCTATGATGTAAATGTTGTGAGGGACCTGCTGTACCATACCATGCTATGATGTACATGTTGTGAGGGACCTGCTGTACCATACCATGCTATGATGTACATGTTGAGAGGGATCTCCTGTACCATACCATGCTAAGATTTACATGTTGTGAGGGACCTGCTATACCATACCATGCTATGATGTACATGTTGTGAGGGATCTGCTGTACCATACCATGCTATGATTTACATGTTGTGAGGGACCTGCTGTACCATACCATGCTATGATGTACATGTTGTGAGGGACCTGCTGTACCATACCATGCTATGATGTACATGTTGTGAGGGATCTGCTGTACCATACCATGCTATGATGTCAATGTTGTGAGGGACCTGCTGTGACATACCATGCTATGATGTAAATGTTGTGAGGGACCTGCTGTACCATACCATGCTATGATGTAAATGTTGTGAGGGACCTGCTGTACCATACCATGCTATGATGTACATGTTGTGAGGGACCTGCTGTACCATACCATGCTATGATGTAAATGTTGTGAGGGACCTGCTGTACCATACCATGCTATGATGTACATGATGTGAGGGACCTGCTGTACCATACCATGATATGATGTACATGTTGTGAGGGACCTGCTGTACCATACCATGCTATGATGTACATGTTGTGAGGGACCTGCTGTACCATACCATGCTATGATGTACATGTTGTGAGGGACCTGCTGTACCATACCATGCTATGATGTAAATGTTGTGACACTTGTGCAACATTTGAGAATATTTATTAAGGAAACATTTTGGCAGCCAGTGAATTCTTCAGTTTATTACAGGCTGAGGGACTGATTACCTCAAACTACTCCTCATCTTCCACCACTCTTCTCTGTAATGGACTGAAGAAGCCACTGGCTGGTGAAACCTTTCCATAATAAAGATTGCCACATGTTGCACAAATGTCTCATTCTATACCATGCTAGGCAGGTTCTACTCACAACCAATGGTTGCTTGTAAAAAGAAAAACTAAAGAAGGAAAATGTAATAAGAAAAACTAAAGTTTTTCTTTTTACATTTAGTAATTTATACAGGAGAAGGGGTTACTAACCCCTTGCTCCCAGTGTTGCAGGCGCCTCTCATGACATGCATGACTTATGGACGGAGGATTCTTCTCCACTTTCCATGGAGATTCTAAAGCTTATATACCTTAATAAGATGCTGCTGATGTCTCTCAGAGTTAAGGGTTGTAGTTAATTCTCGCACTGTAGTTCTCTCTTTGTCTAACTCTCCACGTAAGTTGTCCATGGTTTCCCTTAGCTGATTTTTATCTCCCTTAAAATAAAATATACTATGAAGAATGCATCTTAAAACCATTTAAAATATGGCTAATTAAAATAAATAACTTAATATTATAATTGACATCAGTTTCAAAATTAAATTAAATCAAAATTTAGGTGTAGATCTGTTTACCAAATCTAAAATACAAATTTTCAGAGGAAGGTTTCTAAAGAAAAATATTATTAAGAGATTCAGTGAAACTGGCAAGCTGGACTTGAGTCCTGGAGGTGGGAAGTACAGTGCCTGTGCCCTGAAGGACAGGTGTTCATGTTACAGTTTTTCAACTGTAGTGTAGGTACACCTATGGCAAGACTGGGATGGAGCAAATGATGATGAAAGTATTTCTTCTTTTTTGGGTCACCCTGCATTAGTGGGAAAAGGCCGATGTGTTAATAAAAAACAAAAACTTCAGCCAGAATATAATTTTGGAGACAGGAAGTAAAATACAGTGCTTGCATTGTGAAAGATAAGTGCAGATGTAACAGTTTAATGAATCCTTTTAATTGTAATGCTTGTGAACCTTTAGAAAGACTGAAGAACCAAGTGATGGTGAATGTTTCTTTCTGAGGGTCACTTTGCCTTAGTGGGAAACAACAAATGTAGTAATTAAATTACACATTTTTGAGACAATGGTCAAACAAGTGGCCACTGGACTTCAATCTCATCAGATGCAGAGTAACAAAACTGGGCATGGAGGAAAGTGGTCAGAAGGGAATGCACCACCTCCATGTGCCAAGTGAAGAAAACGACTCAAGAGTAGTAATCACATACAACAGAAGCCCCGAATCCTTCAGTATGCAGCACTAGTGTGCATCCTCACCTAGACATTGAGAGAAAAGCTCAAAAGTATCCAGAAGTTTACTACCAGCAGACTGGTACCAGAGATGAGGTGCAAAAGTTACAAGGAAAAACTGTAAATACTATACTTGATCTTATGACAATGTAATATCTATATTTTAAGAAACATATTATTATTAGTACAGTGGACCCTCGGTTTTCGTTGAAAATTCTTTCCAGAATGCTGTTTGAGTGCCGTTACCAAACGAATTTGTTCCCATAAGGACAAATGTAAATTAGATTAGTCATTTCAGACCCCCTAAAAGTACACTTACAAAAGCACTTACGAAAATACACTTACATAATTGTTCGAGTTTGGAGATGCACGAAAACCGAGGGTCCACTGTACGTATTATATTTATCATTATGTGCATGGAAAAGTGCTATAACTATAAAGGTTATACAGCACTTAGTGTGTGGCAGGAAATCAGGTTTAATCCAAGGAAGAGGAGGACAGTTCCAATTTTTGGGTCACAAGACCTTCAACTACTTGAAGGCAGTGTTTTCTCCCACCTTGATTATGGCACTTCTACTTTACATTACATTTTATTAAAAATTATTTGCTCTCTTGTATCCTCTACACATAAGATCAGATAATGGGTTATAGGGCTTCTAGAGTTCATTTCTGATCTCGTTTTCAACAGTGATGTCCACACTCTGACTCCTCTAATCTCAGACAGCACCACCTGCAATACTCATTCTCTATGATTTTTGGTTGAAACTCATTTATTGCATCACTTTGTTGTCTTCTGCATATACCTGACCCTTCCTAGTGTTTGGCAATGTATGACCCATATAGCTATAGCTGTTTCCAGTGAATACCTGTATATGTAGTAATATCAGATGTGTACATCATTATATTTCTAAACTCATGTCTACAGACATCTCCTTGAAGCTAGAATCTATTTCACACAAAAGATGTAAACATTCTGTATGTATATTTTTGAGTACAGCCTCTCCTCAATTAGCGACAGAGTTCCGTTCCTGAGACCAAGTCGTTAAATGAATTAGTCGCTAAGTGAGGAGCATAATACGCCCTTTTATGTAAGTTTTATTATTGTAAGTGCTTTTATAGGTGTATTTTTGGGGTATGAAACGGACTAATCTAATTTACATCATTCCATATGGGAATAAATTCGTTTGGTAACAGCACTTGAACAGCATTCTGGAATGATGAATGTTCGATTTCCGGGGGTCCACTCTACTATAATGGTAGTGAGTTTGTGTCAACCATCTTTGATATTGTTTTAATGTCACCTTGCACCATTTATAACATTTCTGGTATATTTTTAAATGTTTATACAGTAGTGTACTGTATATTGTAATAAACAGAATAGAGGAAATCAGCTCTAATATACATTATTTAGGTATGAATACAGGTCAGAGAGCCTGTCGTAAGTCCGAAGCGTCGGTAAACGAGTACGTCGCTAAGTAAGGAGAGGCTGTATAGATCTAGGAGACAGAAACTCAGGAGATTAATTGATCTGTATATTTCGACTCTCTTCTGGGATCCTCTTCAGCAGATGAGGATCCCAGACGGGGGTCAAAATATACAGATCAATTAATCTTCTGAGTTTCTGTCTTCATGTGAGTCATTATTGAGCATTGACAAATGTTCATTACACTTTAATTATTCATAGATCTAGGTTTTAAGATAAAAAATTTAAGAAAAAAATAGGGGGTGACTTACCGACAAATCTCAATAACTAAAGATTGTGTTGCGAACTGTAAGTTATTTAGAATATGTATCATTACTGAAGAAGTACCTTGATGGCCTGAAGAGCAGTTTGGTGAGACAGTATTTGACGTTGTAACTCTTCTTCAGCTTGAGTTTTCTCCTTTGTCACTTTCTCATGGGCTCTCATGTCAGCCTCTAGCTCCTCCTCCATCACCTGTTCATTATCACAATAAGTAATATAGCTTATTTCTATTAGAATCCTCTCCTAGGAAGCCACCTACAATAGCCGACTAACTTCAATGTCCACGTTTACTGTTAGATGAACACAGGCAGTAGGTCTTAGATTTTATACATCCTGCCCCACCTGGAACTCAAATATGGATGCTTTTGTTTGTGTGTCAAATGTTTTACCACTTAGCTACAAGCCACCTGTAGCTTTCATTACGGAATACAAGTACAAAATAACAGAAATAAAAGTCACAATAACATGGCTGGAACAATTCACAACTAACCTAAAACTTAAAGAGGAAACTTTAAGCAACTTGATAATTGTTCAGGACAGACTAAACTGTTACCTAGTTTCTTCTTCAATTTGTGGCTTAGCTGTGAACAGTAAACTCGATATAATGGACCTCTACACAAAAGACTTCGAAACTACAGAATAAAATCTGTTGGGTCAATTTAGAAACAATGGCCAAAGTTCGTTGGTTACAGAAGTGTCCATTATTGTTACAGCAATCTCTTCTCTATCCATTACAACTATCATTACCAGTCACCCTCTCTCCTGTATTACTCTCTGATATCCATGGTTTATATACAGTACATCAGAAGTCGCCCTATATCAAGGACAGCAAATTTCTCCACACCATTTACTGCATTACAATGCTAATATTACTTTAATTTTTTGCTGTAACTGAAGATTGATCTGCTGCAACTTCCTTTGTTTCTCTGCGTGTGCATCTTGCACCTCAGACAACTTGCTTTCTGCTGCCACTCGCTGCCTCTCTGCTTCCTTCATCTGTAAAATTACATACAATAAATTTAATATTATCATAGGAGAAGTCTATCCTTTTTTCTACCTTCTAGAATTGAGTACTTAAAGTCTTGCAATAATATTACAGCAAAGTATAGTTGAATGATAGCATGTAATAATAATAATAATGTGATATTTTCAGGGCACTCTGATCTTGTAGGCCACTCAGTGCCCATAGCAATAAAAAATATATAAAATACAAAGATAAAATTAACAATAAAGGCTATGAACATAAACTTTTAACACAACTAGTACCAAGGAAGAGGAGGGTAGGTCCAATTGCTTGAATCAAGTGTCCTTAACCAGCATCAAGCAACTATGTAATGCCTTATTTTACTTTACTAATGGAAGAAAATTATATTGTACCCCAAGATTACCTGAGTTTCATATCTCAGTCTGAGCTCCTCTACCTCCCGAGCGTGCCTCTCCAGGGTAGCAGATAACTCTGTCTTAACCAGAGCATTCTCATAACGGTAGGTTGCCAGTGACCGTTGGAGTAGATGATCCATCTCCATGGTTGCTCTATTTCCCGACGGAGCAATATCAGCTATGGCATGGTCCTCGCTGGAATCTGTGCTACTCATCTATTAGAGAAATAAGAGTTTGGAAGAAGTTAATTTGTATTTTTACTCTAAGTATAATAAAATTATATGGTAAAAGTAGTGATACTAAATATTAATTGGATAAGGTTGGGATGTGGTTACCTGCATGAGTCAATGTGGTCAAAAGAGGATATAATTGTTATTCTGTAACTCAACACATCATCAAAGAATATTAAAAAACTTGTAGCGGAGACTTCTTATTAGAAGACGTTTTGCCCTAATTAGTTCTTTATAGCGCATGCAACATTTGGGAAATTTTATTTTGGAAATGTTTTGCCAGCCAGTGGCTTTTTTGGTCTAATACAAAGAAAAACAGTGGAAAAAGAGGAGGCGTCTGAGGTAATCAGTCCCTCAGCCTCGAAATGATGTTTTTTTCTTTGTATACTGGACTGAAGAAACCACTAGCTGGCAAAATGTTTCCTCAATAAAGCTTCCCAAATGTTGTACAAGTGTCTCATTCTTCAACTAGCTGGTCAGCTACCCACTGTTCCTTACACCATTACAAACATAACATAGTTACGTATATGTTTACCTGGAGAGAGTTCCAGGGGTCAACGCCCCTGCAGCCCGGTCTGTGACCAGGCCTCATGTTGGATCACAGCCTGATCAACCAGGCTGTTACTGCTGGCCGCACGCAGTCCAACGTACGAACCACAGCCTGGCTGGTCAGGCACCGACTTTAGGTGCCTGTCCAGTGCCCGC
The DNA here is from genome assembly GCA_009830355.1 of Cherax destructor. Classification (NCBI taxonomy): domain Eukaryota; kingdom Metazoa; phylum Arthropoda; class Malacostraca; order Decapoda; family Parastacidae; genus Cherax; species Cherax destructor. The sequence continues at coordinate 24,206 of WNWK01014495.1, read as the reverse complement.
CTAGAGACAGCCAGGGGTCTATTGGTAATCCCCCTGATGTATGCTGGGAGGCAGTATTTACAATATTCAATTCAAATTCATACTCAAATTCTATTTAATTGTTATATACAATATACAATAATTAGAAGTGCCTAGGGAATAGTAGGTAATCAGGACGACCCAATGAAACAAAGGACAGCTCCAATTCCTCAGATCAAGAAGTTTTCAGCATCAAGACGCCCATCAAAAATTTTCAATATATAATTTCTTAAAAAAGGATTAATATATATTATCATTATAGTCATGGGGAAGCACTAAACCCGTAAGAAGACAGTCATATATCAGAAATTTTTAATACTAATTATATTAAAATCAAAACTAAGCGCTAAACCCACAAGGATCATACAGCACTGAATAATTATAATAATAACTAAGCACTAAACCCACAAGGGTCATACAGCACTGAATAATTGTTATAAATCTTAAAATATTACCTCTGGTGGCTACAAATATACATATATGTTCGTTTTTCAATTTAATTGGGAACCGTCACGACATATCTTGTCCTGCCTCCATGTGTCCAGGGAAATATTATTGTTTAGGGAAACATTATTGTCCAGGGAAATATTACTGTCCAAATCTGGACATTAATGACAATTAAAAATAAAAAATCGAGGATCCTGGAGGTGTTGTTGTTGTTGTGGTTGTTAAGGACTGGTAAAACTTAAGCCTTAATGAGTCCTGCCTAACTTGACTCACGAAATCGAACCCCACCCGTGGTATGGTTAGTCCTGCCTAAATAACAACAAAGACACAATACCGTGACTGGAACAATACACACACAATACCGTGACTGGAACAATACACACACAATACCGTGACTGGAACAATACACACACAATACCGTGACTGGAACAATACACACACAATACCGTAACTGGAACAATACACACACAATACCGTGACTGGAACAATACACACACAATACCGTGACTGGAACAATACACACACAATACCGTGACTGGAACAATACACACACAATACCGTGACTGGAACAATACACACACAATACCGTGACTGGAACAATACACACACAATACCGTAACTGGAACAATACACACACAATACCGTGACTGGAACAATACACACACAATACCATGACTGGAACAATACACACACAATACCGTGACTGGAACAATACACACACAATACCGTGACTGGAATAATACACACACAATACCGTGACTGGAACAATACACACACAATACCGTGACTGGAACAATACACACACAACCCGCACATAGAAAAAGAGAGGAGCTTACGGTCCAAGTCGGACCGAAACGTCGTCGTAAGCTCCTCTCTTTCTATATGTGCGGGTTGTGTGAGTCCTGCCTCCTGGGAGGCCTAGAACTATATATTGCCCCAAAAAAACTATGTGGAATTATGATGGAAGCAAAATGTTCCATCGGGAAGAGAAACTGGAACAATAAGTTCCCAATTAGGTTAATTAGGCCATCTTGTTTGGGCCCCAGGAGAGCAAGAACCAAAATGGAAATTCAAGGACCCCCAATGAAAATTCATTGGCTAAATAGGAATAAGTCACTTTGTCTGAATTTTGGGGGTTATTCTGGGTAATTTAAACTATGCATAATCATTGTACTATGTGTACCTGTGCCTAAATAAATTTACACATACACCCAAAACTGAGTCAACAACAACAGTTTTTTAGCTGACCTAAAAGAAAATATTGATAAGTAAGAGACATGTGCCGCAGTTAGGTATCTTTATTCCGAAACGTTTCGCCTACACAGTAGGCTTCTTCAGTCGAGTACAGAAGAGGCAGCAGAAGCAGTAGAGATGTAAAGACGATGTAATTAGTCCATCACCCTTCAAGACGTAGTTTTGAGGTGGTCAGGCCCTCAGCCATTATCATATTCAGACCTAAAATGAGCAGAATATGGTTCTCCATCCATTTGCTTAGAGGACTCTTGATGAAGACAAAAGTTCAGGGGAAGGAAAGCAGAGGAATATTTGTCCTTGACGTCCAAGGCAGAGGTAGAGTGAGACGCCCAAACTCCATTAAGGACAACCCAAAAGTCCGAATAAAAATTCTAGGACTATCGAACTGCTATTGCTGTTGAAGAATTGTGTGAGAGAGAGAGAGTTGTGTTTACGGGCCATGATGGATCTAATAGGATTTAAGAGTTAAGTTGACCCCAGCTCAAGAGTAACAATAACTCGAATGTGAGAGGCTTAATTGGATTTAAGGGTTGTCAGGGATTGTGTTGGGTTTAAAGGTTCTGATAGTCTGGATTAGATTTATATGCTGTGATATCCTGACATGAGTTTGAAGGTTATAGCAGCCTGAGTTGGACTTTAAGGTTGTGGCCCCGTGGCCTGGTGGCTAAAGCTCTCTCTTCACACGGCGAGGTCCGGGTTCGATTCCCGGCGAAGGTTGAAACATTGGGCGTGTTTCCTTACACTGGTTGTCTAGGTTCACCCATCAGTAAAATGGGTACCAGGGTTAGTTAGTTACCATTTTGTTCTAGGCACATGTCGATTGGACACTAGGCCTGTTGTATGTGTGTGTGTGTGTAACGAAACGCTTCGAAATGTTTCGGCCCCGCCGGGAATTGAACCCGGGCCCTCCGTGCGTGAAGCAAGAGCGCTAGCCACCAGGATTTCAGTAAGGCCTTCGATACAAAACTGACCTAATTTGCGGGAAATGCTCTACATAACAAGCAGTTTTATATATAGTAGTATGTTATTGATGTCAGCTATGATCTGTATACCTTGTACATGTACTTGTAGAAATAAAGATATTATTATATTATTAGAAGACTGTGACAGCTTCTGTAGGGTTGTAGCAGCCTGAAGTGGGTTTAAGAGTTGCGACGGCCCTAGGTCCGTATGAACCCTTCATTCGAAATCTTATCGTTGTAGGTTTATCTCAGGTGACAAATGATTTGTCCTTAGCCCTTTGTTTAGTTAGTAAGTTTATTTAGGCACAGGTACACACAAGTACAATTATCATACATACACCTTACACTTATTGTGCTACCTCCTGAAATGCACTTCTGCTACTTACTGAGAAGTCAGTGAGTATCAGAGCATGGACTCAGGGGATGACCTCTGTGTCCATGCTCCCTCTCCATAGAATGCTTAAGGCTCGTGAAAGGGGCTTCATGCTGGTGTTTATAGGGCCACTGACAGCGTACGCCGTATAGAACCCTATATAGCTTCGTTCTTCCATATTTAAAATAGCTCGGCCTAAATTAAGATTATTTGACACTGATGAAATATAAAAAAATCCCCGAAGTGCAAACTGATTTTAACTGAATTACTGCAAGATAAATTATTATTATTATTATTATAATCAAAAGAAGCGCTAAACCACAAGGGTCATACAGCACGGGCTGCAAGATAAACTTTATACGTTCCTCGTTTAGAAAGAGGAACGTTGCCGTGTAAGCTAAGACCGCAAGATGTGCGTAAAAAGCAAAGTGTAAATACCTTGTGGGGTAGACTAACAAGCAGTGTATTCTGCCCTGCCAGGGGCCACAAGACCCTCTCTGTTCAACACACATGGTGCAACACACTTGACAAACTTACACCCACCACAACACATTCACTTGAGCTCCTGTGTGTGTGTTGGTCATGGGTAACCCAGTCTATGGGTAAATCATGGGTTGTGGGTTGCCAATACTGTGGGTAGGTCATGGGTTGTGGGTGACCTATACTGTGGGTAGGTCATGGGTTGTGGGCGACTTATACTGTGGGTAGGTCATGGGTTGTGGGTGACCCATACCGTTAGTAGGTCATGGGTTGTGGGCGACTTAAATTGTGGGTAGGTCAAGGGTTGTGGGCGACTTATACTTTGGGTAGATCATGGGTTGTGGGTGACACATACCGTTAGTAGGTCATGGGTTGTGGGCGACTTAAATTGTGGGTAGGTCATGGGTTGTGGGCGACTTATACTGTGGGTAGGTCATGGGTTGTGGGTGACCCATACCTGCGTGATCATGGGTTGTGAGTGACCCATACCTGCATGTTGATCATGGGTTGTGATTGACCCGTACCTGCATGTTGATCATGGGTTGTGAGTGACCCATACCTGCGTGTTGATCATGGGTTGTGAGTGACCCATACCTGCATGTTGGTCATGGCTTGTGAATGACCCATACCTGCGTGTTGATCATAGGTTGTGAGTCACCCATACCTGCATGCTGGTCATGAGTTGAGTGACCCATAACTTGCATGATCATGGGTTGAGTGACCCATAACTTGCATGATCATGGGTTGAGTGACCCATACCTGCATGTTAGTCATGGGTTGTGACCCATACCTGCATGTTGGTCATGGGTTGTGACCCATACCTGCATGTTGGTCATGGGTTGTGACCCATACCTGAATGTTGGTCATGGGTTGTGAGTGACCCATACCTGCATGTTGGTCATGGGTTGTGAGTGACCCATACCTGCATGTTGGTCATGGGTTGTGAGTGACCCATACCTGCGTGTTGATCATGGGTTGTGAGTGACCCATACCTGCATGTTGGTTATGAGTTGTGAGTGGTGACCCATACCTGCCTGTTTGCCATGGGTTGTGAGTGACCCATACCTGCATGCTGGTCATGAGTTGTGAGTGACCCATACCTGCGTGATCATGGGTTGTGAGTGACCCATACCTGCGTGTTGGTCATGGGTTGTGAGTGACCCATACCTGCATGCTGGTCATGAGTTGTGAGTGACCCATACCTGCGTGATCATGGGTTGTGAGTGACCCATACCTGCCTGTTGGTCATGAGTTGTGAGTGACCCATACCTGCGTGTTGGTCATGGGTTGTGAGTGACCCATACCTGCGTGTTGGTCATGAGTTGTGAGTGACCCATACCTGCGTGTTGGTCATGAGTTGTGAGTGACCCATACCTGCGTGTTGGTCATGAGTTGTGAGTGACCCATACCTGCGTGTTGGTCATGAGTTGTGAGTGACCCATACCTGCGTGTTGGTCATGGGTTGTGAGTGACCCATACCTGCGTGTTGGTCATGAGTTGTGAGTGACCCATACCTGCGTGTTGGTCATGAGTTGTGTGACCCATACCTGCGTGTTGGTCATGGGTTGTGAGTGACCCATACCTGCGTGTTGGTCATGAGTTGTGAGTGACCCATACCTGCGTGTTGGTCATGAGTTGTGTGACCCACACCTGCGTGTTGGTCATGGGTTGTGAGTGACCCATACCTGCGTGTTGGTCATGAGTTGTGAGTGACCCATACCTGCGTGTTGGTCATGGGTTGTGAATGACCCATACCTGCGTGTTGGTCATGAGTTGGTGACCCATACCTGCGTGTTGGTCATGGGTTGTGAGTGACCCATACCTGCGTGTTGGTCATGGGTTGTGAATGACCCATACCTGCGTGTTGGTCATGAGTTGTGAGTGACCCATACCTGCGTGTTGGTCATGAGTTGTGTGACCCACACCTGCGTGTTGGTCATGGGTTGTGAGTGACCCATACCTGCGTGTTGGTCATGGGTTGCAGGGGGCTGGTACACAGCTGTTGCAGCTCCCAGTCTCATGGATCAAGATGAATCAGACACAGAGTCTTGTTTTAAAGGACTCTGATCCCTGGATCAAGATCCCTTCGGCAGCATCAAGGCACGCCCCTCCTTGAAGTGTGGGCGTGCGTGGTATATAAGAGGCAGCACTGCCAACTACGTCACAGAGTGCCTCATATAGAGCAGACAAGATGCTTCTGACACAGTCTGGGCTACTGACGGTGTTACTGACAACGCTACTGACGGTGTTACTGACAACGCTACTGACGGTGTTACTGACAACGCTACTGACGGTGTTACTGACAACGCTACTGACGGTGTTACTGACAACGCTACTGACGGTGTTACTGACAACGCTACTGACGGTGTTACTGACAACGCTACTGACGGTGTTACTGACAACGCTACTGACGGTGTTACTGACAACGCTACTGACGGTGTTACTGACAACGCTACTGACGGTGAGTTGAATATATCATTGGTCATAGATAATGGAATCAATTTTGATACCAGAATTGACGGGACATCTTGAATTCCTTAAGCAAAATCTCTAGAACAGCAGAATTAAGGAAATTCACTACATTATACACGGATTTACACTCTATAGTATATTGTGTGGTGCTATCTGACTTTAGGGGATGATGGCCCCCGCGTCTCGTTCTCATGCTAGGTATTGTGAACTCAACCAGGAATGTTGCAGGAAGAATCACTATCAACTATACAGGAAAACTGAAATTTCTCGTTATGGTTCATGAAGTCTGAAGTTGTTATAATGTGGGGTTATAGCTAGTACTGGCAGTAGTAGTAGTAGTAGTAGTAGTAGTAGTAGTAGTAGTAGCAGTAGTATCAGCAGCAGCAGCAGTAGTAACAGTAGCAGTAGCAGCAGCAGTAGTAGTAGTAGCAGCAGCAGTAGCAGTAGCAGTAGTAGTAGTAGCAGCAGCAGTAGCAGTAGTAGTAGTAGTAGTAATAGAAGCAGTAATAGTAGTAGTAGTAGTAGTAGTAGTATCAGCAGCATCAGCAGTAGTAACAGTAGCAGTAGCAGTAGTAGCAGCAGCAGTAGCAGCAGCAGTGCAGCAGCAGCAGCAGTAGCAGCAGCAGCAGCAGTAGCAGCAGTAGCAGCAGCAGCAGTAGCAGCAGTAGCAGCAGCAGCAGCAGCAGCAGTAGTAGCAGCAGCAGCAGCAGCAGCAGTAGCAGCAGTAGCAGCAGCAGCAGCAGCAGCAGCAGTAGTACTAGCAGTTGCTGCTGCTAGACCTACCATACATAACAAATAACAAAAAAAAGGCACAATACCGTGACTGGAACAATACACAATATGCGAGTTATTTGTGTACCTACCATACCTAGTCTTAAAACTCTGCATGATCTCTGCCTTCACCCACTTGCTCATGCAGACGTGGATTACAGCAGGCGGTGCAGTGTACCAGCGTCTCCAAAACCCCAGAACAAGAGACTGAGGTGATCCTGAGAACAGGTGTGCAGCTGATAATCACGTACACACCTGACAACCAACCTCACCTGGCCTGCAAGCCAATTAACACCTCACAACAGGTAAGGCATGCAGTCGTTTTTCATCTTTTATATGTTCTAATTAATCAAAACTATTGAAATATAAGAGGAAGTAAAGGTATCGTGAATATAAGCTGAAGTTTTCAAGATTTAAATGTTATCTTACTTGTTCATGAGAGAGAGAGATTTACCTGCCATCTTACGTGTTTACGAGACTGACAGAAAAAGACTGGCAATCCTGCCAGAGTACAAAACATTTAACAGGCTTCAATTTGTGAAGAGTTTTGAGAACCACGAACTGTCTTCTATTATGTTTCTCTATATCCACCTTTCTTCTTCTTCTTCGGCAGAATGTGATTGCAGGGTCGGTCTTGGCCAGCGTGGACCGCCTTGAAGAGTTCGGTCTTCTGGTTCGCCTGGACTTCGAGTCTGGTCAACTGACCAGCTGCAGCTTCGTTCCTGGTGACTCTGGTAAGTCCAACTCTTGTAGCAGTTGTGGTTTCAGCAGCTGAAGCTACGTACAGTTGCTTCTAGTTCAGAGCTCCACACCTGAGTGTATTTCTCTATGAAGAGATATAGAATAGCTTACAAGATGAAGATAATGATATGTTGCGACGTTTCGCCCTGTGTAGAGACATGTCAGTACTTGATACCTCGCTACACAGGGGTGTGTACTGTGTGGGTGTGTTGTGTCTCCTGTCAAAACTAACACAATCTCATACTAGGCTCACAGAATGGGTACGGGATGCATAATAAAGATATCAAACTAACTTTCATATTTGTCATGAAAGGAACAGAGGGAGAGGATTCCTCATGGCTTTCTGTGGCAGCGATGAATGATACCTGGGTCTCCGGAGGCTTCCAGTGCCCTGCCGGATGGGAGATGATAGACTCAACATGCTTCCTGCTGGTTAACAACTCAGGGACTTGGCTGCAAGGACGGGACTTCTGCAGTTTTCTGGGTGGGAGTCTGGCTACTATCTCCAGTCAACTGCAGCAGAGTTGGATCCAGTGTGAGTATCCTCCACTCTTGTAGCTCGGTTGCTAGTGCACTCAGCTCATACCCTGAGTAGCTGTGGTTCGATCCCCGGACGGGTGAAAACACTGGGAAGTTAGTTAGTTACCATTTTGTCCTAGGCCCATGTCGATTAGACACTAGGCCTGTTGTATTGTGTGTAAGGAAACACTTCGAAATGTTTCCGCCCCGCCGGGAATTGAACCCGGGCCCTCCGTGATTGAAGCGAGAGCTTTAGCCACCAGGCCACCGGGGCAAGTGTCGCTGTTCATCTAGCAGTAAGTAGGTACCTGGATGTTAGCCGACTGGTGTGGGTGGCATCCTGGGACAAAACTAACCCAAATTGCGGGAAATGGTCTACACAAAAAACCAAGGATCCTGAGTGACCTCCCCGATGAATTAGAAGAATGGATATCACCTGAACCATCTACGTCCAACAAGGACAAAGGCTCCCCAATTTTGGGCGGCCTACCTTTACGAAGCTACACATTACAACTAAACTTGTAATATTCGCAAACATCCTACGACTGGACGCCACCTCAGAAACTGCTTAGCCAACTCCGGACTAGGTACCAGAATGCATAGCAACTATCACCTGCTGCACCAGCCTTACATCACAACTCTTGAGCAAAAACAAACAATTGCTAACAGTATGCATCCTTCCAACTCAGTGACATGCTGGTATAGTGACATGCTGGTATAGTGACATGCTGGTATAGTGACATGCTGGTATACAGTGACATGCTGGTATACAGTGACATGCTGGTATACAGTGACATGCTGGTATACAGTGACATGCTGGTATACAGTGACATGCTGGTATACAGTGACATGCTGGTATACAGTGACATGCTGGTATACAGTGACATGCTGGTATACAGTGACATGCTGGATAGTGATGCGGTATATGACATGCTGGTATACAGTGACATGCTGGTATACAGTGACATGCTGGTATACAGTGACATGCTGGTATACTGCATGTGGATCGGATGCTGGTATACGTGACATCGGTACATGTGATACAGTGACATGCGGTATACAGTGACATGCTGGTATACAGTGACATGCTGGTATACAGTGACATGCTGGTATACAGTGACATGCTGGTATACAGTGACATGCTGGTATACAGTGACATGCTGGTATACAGTGACATGCTGGTATACAGTGACATGCTGGTATACAGTGACATGCTGGTATACAGTGACATGCTGGTATACAGTGACATGCTGGTATTCAGTGACATGCTGGTATACAGTGACATGCTAATGCATTGGTATACAGTAAATATCATGCTGGTATACAGTGACATGCGGTATACAGTGACATGCTGGTATACAGTGACATGCTGGTATACAGTGAATGCTGGTATAGTGAATGTGGATACAGTGACATGCTGGTATACAGTGACATGCTGGTATACAGTGACATGCTGGTATACAGTGACATGCAGGTATACAGTGACATGCTGGTATACAGTGACATGCAGGTATACAGTGACATGCTGGTATACAGTGACATGCTGGTATACAGTGACATGCTGGTATACAGTATGAATTGGCATATGCGGTATACAGAACGGATACAGTGACATGGATACAACGTGCGGTTAGTGCATGCTATACAGACATCGGTAAAGACATGCTGGTATACAGTGCGGACAGTGACATGCTGGTATACAGGAATGCGGTTCAGAATGCTACAGTGACATGGGTATAATGAATCTGAATGACATGTATCATGATGGTATACAGGACATGTCAGTGACAGCATAAGACATTGTATAAGACGCTACAGTGATTATAAATGGTAAAGAATTGGTATAGAAGTGGATAATGATGCTGGTATACAGGAGTGGTATCGACATGTGTAACGTGACAGAGATGTAACAGTGATGCGGTATAATACATGATGAGGAAAGTGATGCGGTCAGTGACATGCGGATACAGTGAGCGATACAGACATGTTATAATATAAGGATCAGTGATGCTGTATAGTGACATGGTATAGACATGCTGGTATCATGACAGCGGTATCAGTGACACTGGTTACAGTGACATGGTATCGGATGCGTATAGATGCGGAAATGATGCTGTATACAGTGACATGGGTATGTGCATGCTGGTATACAGTGACATGCGGTATACAGTGACATGCGGTTACAGTGACAGCGGTATACAGGAATGCGGTATACAGGACATGCTGGTATACATGAATGCGGTATACAGACATGCGGATCGTACATGCGGTATAAGTGAAGCGGATACAGTGACATGCGTATAGTGACAGGTACAGTACGCTGGTATACAGTGACATGCGGTATACAGTGATGTGTATAAGGATGCGGTATAATGAAGGATACAGTGACATCTGGTTAATGACATGCTGTATACAGTGATGCGATACAGGACATGCTGGTATACAGTGAGCGGATACAGTGATGCGGTTACAGTGACTGCGTATAGTGACAGTGGTATATGACATGCGGTATACAGTGACATTGGTATACAGTGACATGCGGTATACAGTGACATGCTGGTATAGTGACTGCTGGTATACAGTGACATTGGTATAAGTACATGCGGTATACAGTGACATGCTGGATACATGACAGCTGATACAGTAATGCTGGTATATAAGTGTGCTGGATACAGCGGTATATGACATGCTGGTATACAGGACATGCTACAGTGACATGTGGTATACAGTGACATGGTATACAGTGACATGCGGATACAGTGATGCTGGTATACATGAGGAAAGTGATGCTGGTATGATGTGGTTGACATGTACAGGACATGTATACGGCATGGTATACGTATGCTGGTATAGTAATGCGGTATACATGACATGCGGTTACAGTGCATCAGAGGACACTGTATACAGTGACATGCATATGATGCTGGTATGTGAATGCTGGATACGTACAGCTGGTACAGTACATTGGATAGTGATGCGAGTGATGCGGTACGTGACACAAGTGACGGTATACAGTGACATGCTGGTATGAGCTGGTATAGGTGCTATACATGGTACAGCATGCGGTATAGTGCATGCGGTACAGACATGCGTATAACGGTGATTAGTGCGTCAGTGACATGCGGTATACAGTGACATGCTGGTATAGTGACATGCGGTATACAGTACATGCTGGTATAAGTGACATGCTGGTATCAGTGCATGGGTATACAGTGAGCTGGATACATGAATCGGTATACAGGACATGCGGTTCATAGACATGGATGTGATGATTATGACGGTATACAGGAAGGGATAGTGAAGGTATACAGTGACATGCGGTATACAAGCTGGTAAGTGAGCGTATACAGTGACATGTGATACAGTGACATGGTATACAGTGACATGCGTATACAGTGACTACGGTATAATGTGATAAGTGGGTATACAGTGACATGCGTATACAGTGACATGCTGGTATACAGTGACATGCGGTATAGGAATGACAGTGACATGCGGTATACAGTGACATGCAGGTATCAGTGACATGCTGTATACAGTGACTGCAGGTATACAGTGACATGCTGGATGTGACATGCTGGTATACAGACATGCTGGATACAGTGGTATATGATTGGATACAGTACAGTGGTTACAGTGACATGCTGGTACAGTGACATGCTGGTATACCAGGTTACATGAGTAGCTGGTATACAGTGACATGCTGGTATACAGTGACATGCTGGTATACAGTGACATGCTGGTATACAGTGACATGCTGGTATACAGTAACATGCTGGTATACAGTGACATGCTGGTATACAGTGACATGCTGGTATACAGCTGTATAACTGCAACTGATGGGCAGGAGGTATACCTATTCCATGAATTAACAAACTCAAGAATAACACTACATACACACACTTATTAAACTGCGCCAGAGTGGTTAGGCCACTTGCCTTTGTAACCCCACCTCCCCCCCCCTCCCAACCCTTTCCCATGTTCCCATTCTTACCCATCCTTCTTCCTTACCCATTCTTCTTCCTTACCCATCCTTCTTCCTCACCCATCCTTCTTCCTCACCCATCCTTCTTCCTTATCCATCCTTCTTCCTTACCCATCCTTCTTCCTTACCCATCCTTCTTCCTTACCCATCCTTCTTCCTTACCCATCCTTCTTCCTTACCCATCCTTCTTCCTTACCCATCCTTCTTCCTCACCCATCCTTCTTCCTTACCCATCCTTCTTCCTTACCCATCCTTCTTCCTCACCCATCTTACCAAAGCTCTGGTCAGAACCTCGTACCTTGTCTACATAACCAGGGACTTTCTTTATAGTATGTCACTGGTGTCAGCTATGGTCTGTATAAGTTGTATCATCTACTGGTAGAAAGAAATAATAATATTATTATTATTATTATTATTATACACTGAGAGGCGCATATTTTTCCGTGTATAAATGACCAGTTACATTTATCCGGGTTTTAGGGGTTGAAATTGTTCTTGACGTGACATACACCCTTAATGACCCTCGTGTATTATATTATAATAACAAAGAAGCGCTAAACCACAGGGGTCATACATACCCTCGTGTAGTCGATGGACCTTAAGCCCAATTAACCCTCCAGTCATGTACAATTAACCCTCCAGTCATGTACAATTAACCCTCCAGTCATGTACAATTAACCCTCCAGTCATGTACAATTAACCCTCCAGTCATGTACAATTAACCCTCCAGTCATGTACAATTAACCCTCCAGTCATGTACAATTAACCCTCCAGTCATGTACAATTAACCCTCCAGTCATGTACAATTAACCCTCCAGTCATGTACAATTAACCCTCCAGTCATGTACAATTAACCCTCCAGTCATGTACAATTAACCCTCCAGTCATGTACAATTAACCCTCCAGTCATGTACAATTAACCAATTAACCCTCCAGTCATGTACAATTAACCCTCCAGTCATGTACAAATAACCAATTAACCCTCCAGTCATGTACAATTAACCCTCCAGTCATGTACAATTAACCTCCACTCATGTACAATTAACCCTCCAGTCATGTACAAATAACCTCCAGTCATGTACAATTAACCTCCAGTCATGTACAATTAACCCTCCAGTCATGTACAATTAACCCTTCAGTCATGCACAATTAACCCCCCAGTCATGTACAATTAACCCTCCAGTCATGTACAATTAACCAATTAACCCTCCAGTCATGTACAATTACCAATTAACCCTCCAGTCATGTACAATTAACCCTTCAGTCATGTACAATTAACCAATTAACCCTCCAGTCATGTATAATTAACCCTCCAGTCATGTACAATTAACCAATTAACCCTCCAGTCATGTACAATTAACCCTCCAGTCATGTACAATTAACCCTCCAGTCATATACAATTAACCCTCCAGTCATGTACAATTAACCCTCCAGTCATGTACAATTAACAATCCAGTCATGTACAATTAACCCTCCAGTCATGTACAATTAACCCTCCAGTCATGTACAAAGATAACATGTTACATCCCACAATAATATATTTAAAACTCCTCAAAAAATAGGGGAGACGAATATTTGTTCCAAATTATCAGCGCTCTGAAGACTACTAGCGCAAAAAACATCCCTTAAAACTCGATTCATAACACCTGGGTACCTATTTACTGCTGATGAAGAGTGGCAGAAGGGACAGGTTTGCCCCTGCATCTCCTGTCTCCCAGGAATCAAACCCGGGTCCATTCGATTCTGAGCCGAACGCTCAGAGAATAACGTCAGGATATTTCCCTAAGATTCCTTGACTCTCCTCTCCCGCCAGAGTGGGTACTGCCCCCTGACACCTCACTTACACCTAGACTAGGACACTCCCACCACTAACACTACAACTAACACCACCTACCACTGCTTACAGTGGCACTGACTGGAGATACGTGGATCGGACTGAGGAACACAGAGTTGAACCTAAACTATACCTGGCTAGATGGATCACCTTACAACTACACCAGGTAAGTCTACTTAATACCATGCGGTGAAAATTAAGGGTATACTGCTGCTTCAGTATAAACGAGTATACATTGAGAGTAGTATACTTCTCAGGGTATATACACTAACAGGTATATACATATACTGAAAAAAGAATACTTCTTAGTGTATTACCTGGAGAGAGTTCCGGGGGTCAACGCCCCCGCGGCCCGGTCTGTGACCAGGCCTCATGGTGGATCAGAGCCTGATCAACCAGGCTGTTACTGCTGGCCCCACGTAGTCCGACGTACGAACCACAGCCCGGCTGGTCAGGTACCGACTTTAGGTGCCTGTATATATACATCCCAGAGGCATAAGCCTCACTATATATCCATTGTGATGTATATACACCTCTAAGTATACATACACTGAGATGTACACACCTCTCAGTGTATGTACACTGAGAGTGTACTGTAGCAAGTATTTCAGAGGTTAAAATATTCTTGGAGTCAGTGTACATTGAATTGTTGAGTTGATAAGTTATTAAAACCCAACTTAACCTATTCTAACTTAACCTATTCTAACTTAACATATCCTAGCTTATCCTATCCTAACTTAACCTATCGTAACCTTGAGTAACGTCTCCTACAGCTGGGCAGAGGGGAGCCTAGCAACACAGGTGCCCTCTGGGTATTTGGCAAACGAGGTGACCTTTGGGTACTGGCTGGGCAGGAACACTGTACCGAGATGAAACAAAGGTATCAGTACCTGTGGAATGACGCCCACTGCGACCATACCAAACAGTGAGTACCTGGTAACTTGTATTTCTTGAGAATGAGGGGATGCTTTGAGGGTGAGGGGATGCCTTGAAGGTGAGGGGGATGCCTTGAGGGTGAGGGAATGCCTTGAGGGTGAGGGGATGCCTTGAAGGTGAGGGGGATGCCTTGAGGGTGAGGGGATGCCTTGAGGGTGAGGGGATGCCTTGAAGGTGAGGGGGATGCCTTGAGGGTGAGGGAATGCCTTGAGGGTGAGGGGATGCCTTGAGGGTGAGGGAATGCCTTGAGGGTGAGGGGATGCCTTGAGGGTGAGGGAATGCCTTGAGGGTGAGGGGATGCCTTGAAGGTAGGGGGATGCCTTGAGGGTGAGGGGATGCCTTGAAGGTGAGGGGATGCCTTGAGGGTGAGGGAATGCCTTGAGGGTGAGGGGATGCCTTGAAGGTGAGGGGATGCCTTGAGGGTGAGGGAATGCCTTGAGGGTGAGGGAATGCCTTGAAGGTGAGGGGGATGCCTTGAGGGTGAGGGAATGCCTTGAGGGTGAGGGGATGCCTTGAGGGTGAGGGGATGCCTTGAGGGTGAGGGAATGCCTTGAGGGTGAGGGGATGCCTTGAGGGTGAGGGAATGCCTTGAGGGTGAGGGATGCCTTGAGGGTGAGGGATGCCTTGAGGGTGAGGGGATGCCTTGAGGGTGAGGGGATGCCTTGAGGGTGAGGGGATGCCTTGAGGGTGAGGGGATGCCTTGAGGGTGAGGGGATGCCTTGAGGGTGAGGGATGCCTTGAGGGTGAGGGGATGCCTTGAAGGTGAGGGGGATGCCTTGAGGGTGAGGGAATGCCTTGAGGGTGAGGGGATGCCTTGAGGGTGAGGGGATGCCTTGAGGGTGAGGGAATGCCTTGAGGGTGAGGGGATGCCTTGAGGGTGAGGGGATGCCTTGAGGGTGAGGGGATGCCTTGAGGGTGAGGGGATGCCTTGAGGGTGAGGGGATGCCTTGAGGGTGAGGGGATGCCTTGAGGGTGAGGGGATGCCTTGAGGGTGAGGGGATGCCTTGAGGGTGAGGGGATGCCTTGAGGGTGAGGGGGATGCCATGAGGGTGAGGGAATGCCTTGAGGGTGAGGGGATGCCTTGAGGGTGAGGGGATGCCTTGAGGGTGAGGGAATGCCTTGAGGGTGAGGGGATGCCTTGAGGGTGAGGGGATGCCTTGAGGGTGAGGGGATGCCTTGAGGGTGAGGGGATGCCTTGAGGGTGAGGGGATGCCTTGAGGGTGAGGGGATGCCTTGAAGGTGAGGGAGTGTGTTGAGAGTGAGAGGCCCTCTCACCTTATGGAAATAAGTCACTCTGACTTTTTTGGGTTATCATGGGTTCTCTACACATATGTATAACCCACTATTATAACATGAACACAGATAAGCATATTTATGGAGCAACTTGCAATGTGAACACTGACTGATGTTGTAGTGGCCAGGCTTAGGCTTGGCTACAAGTACTGACTGATGTTGTAGTGGCCAGGCTTAGGCTTGGTTACAAGTACTGACTGATGTTGTAGTGGCCAGACTTAGGCTTGGTTACAAGTACTGACTGATGTTGTAGTGGCCAGGCTTAGGCTTGGTTACAAGTACTGACTGATGTTGTAGTGGCCAGACTTAGGCTTGGCTACAAGTACTGACTGATGTTGTAGTAGCCAGACTTAGGCTTGGCTACAAGTACTGACTGATGTTGTAGTGGCCAGACTTAGGCTTGGTTACAAGTACTGACTGATGTTGTAGTGGCCAGACTTAGGCTTGGTTACAAGTACTGACTGATGTTGTAGTGGCCAGACTTAGGCTTGGCTACAAGTACTTCTAACAGTTTGGGAGACACACAGATGATGATCAAACTAAATGCAAATTATGTGATCAGGCATATGGTCACTGTCTTGAACACTATGTGCTGAATTGTCCACTTATTGAGGAATATAGAGATAGACAGTATAATAACCTATGTGACATGTCAAGATATATTATTAATGAAAATAAGATACCAGTTATACTAATCAAATTTCCTAAATTTGCTTGTAACAGATAAGTGAACTGTAGATATAAATCCAAATGTACAATTGTTAATCTTTTTGGGGCCTAGTTCCTAGGCCTTTTGTGTATCCATATGCTCTTGAGCTACCGTCCACAGGATGGATATGGGGGGCACAATAAACTAGCCACTTCGGTGGCAAAATATAATCTACACATATGCTGCTATGTATGATAATGTATGTAACTGTATTTGTGTATACCTGAATAAACTTACTAACTAACAAGTGGGATTAACACAAACTCTGTTGCAGGTTCCTGTGTAGTGTTGCAGCGGTACCTGTCCTTACTACTACCACTACTACTATCCCGACCAATACTACCACCACTCCAACCAACACTACTACTGTCTCAACTACCACCACTCCAACCAACACTACCACCACCACCACTCCAACCAACACTACTACTGTCTCAACTACCACCACTCCAACCAACACTACCACCACCACCACTCCAACCAACACTACTACTGTCTCAACTACCACCACTCCAACCAACACTACCACCACCACCACTCCAACCAACACTACCACCACCACCACCACTCCAACCAACACTACCACCACCACCACTCCAACCAACACTACCACCACCACCACTCCAACCAACACTACCACCACCACCACCACTCCAACCAACACTACCACCACCACCACTCCAACCAACACTACTACTGTCTCAACTACCACCACTCCAACCAACACTACCACCACCACCACCACTCCAACCAACACTACCACCACCACCACTCCAACCAACACTACCACCACCACCACTCCAACCAACACTACCACCACTCCAACCAACACTACCACCACCACCACCACTCCAACCAACACTACCACCACCACCACTCCAACCAACACTACCACCACCACCACTCCAACCAACACTACCACCACTCCAACCAACACTACCACCACCACCACTCCAACCAACACTACCACCACCACCACTCCAACCAACACTACCACCACCACCACCACTCCAACCAACACTACCACCACCACCACTCCAACCAACACTACCACCACCACCACCACTCCAACCAACACTACCACCACCACCACTCCAACCAATACTACCACCACCACCACTCCAACCAACACTACCACCACCACCACGACTCCAACCACAACCACCACTACAACTACACCAACCACCACCACTACTACACCAACTACCACCACTACTCCAACCACAACAACCACCACCACTGCACCAACCACCACCACTACAACTACACCAACCACCACCACTACAACTACACCAACCACCACCACTACAACTACACCAACCACCACCACTACAACTACACCAACCACCACCACTACAACTACACCAACCACCACTACAACTACATCAACCACCACTACAACTACACCAACCACCACCACTACAACTACACCAACCACCACTACAACTACACCAACCACCACTACAACTACACCAACCACCACTACAACTACACCAACCACCACTACCACTACACCAACCACCACCAGACCTACCTGCAGCAGCGGATGGACTAAGTATGGTTCATCCTGTTATTGGTTAAGCTATAGTCGCTCCAGCTGGGAGTCAGCTAACCAACACTGCCACAGCAAGGATTCAAACCTGGTCTCCATCTCCAGTTCCTCGGAACAGACGTTCATTAACAGTGAGTGAACAGCCACAAGTCACACTGGGCGAAATGTTCTCTTTTTGGTATTTTCAATGTTTTATTTATAACGTGGAACAAAAAATAAGAATCCGTTCGTTAGTCGTGAATTGTTCCAAGTATGATATTGTGGGTTATTGTACTTGTGGTTTAGTTGTGAATTATTCCAAGTATGATATTGTGGGTTATTGTACTTGTGGTTTAGTTGTGAATTGTTCCAAGTATGATATTGTGGATTATTGTACTTGTGAATTATTCCAAGTATGATATTGTGGGTTATTGTACTTGTGGTTTAGTTGTGAATTGTTCCAAGTATGATATTGTGGATTATTGTACTTGTGAATTATTCCAAGTATGATATTGTGGATTATTGTACTTGTGGCTTAGTTGTGAATTATTCCAAGTATGATATTGTGGATTATTGTACTTGTGGTTTAGTTGTGAATTATTCCAAGTATGATATTGTGGGTTATTGTACTTGTGGTTTAGTTGTGAATTGTTCCAAGTATGATATTGTGGATTATTGTACTTGTGGTTTAGTTGTGAATTATTCCAAGTATGATATTGTGGGTTATTGTACTTGTGGTTTAGTTGTGAATTATTCCAAGTATGATATTGTGGGTTATTGTACTTGTGGTTTAGTTGTGAATTATTCCAAGTATGATATTGTGGGTTATTGTACTTGTGGATTAGTTGTGAATTGTTCTAGCCATGGTATTGTGGACTAGTCTCTCTACTCCTGCTGTTTCTGTTCACCTAGCAGTAAGTAGCTACCTGGGTGTTAGTCACCTTACACCTGCTGTCCCTGTTGACCTAGAATTAAGTAGGCACCTGGATGTTAGTCTACTAGTGTGGGTGGCATCCTGGGGGGTAAGGATGGAACATAGTACCAGACTTTGAACTGAGGTGGGATACCAGTTCTTAGCTTGCAAATTGAACAATATTGAACATAAGTGAGAAAGAATGGTCTAACAGGTAATTGGTCTCCTTGTGACCTTCAGGACTGGTCTCTGAAAGCGTGTGGACTGGTCTCAACGACAGAAACCATGAAGGTCACTATACCTGGTCTGATGGCTCTTTCTACAGTTATACCAAGTGAGTTACTGACATACCCAGGTGAGTCACAGGGAAGTGTGAGTCATGTCAGGTGAATAATGACATTCTCAGGTGAATAATGACATTCTTAGTGAATGATGACACTCTCCTACTACTATTACTACTGCTGCTGCTACTACTACTAACGCACTTGTGGTGTTGACAGCTGGAAAAGTGGTCAACCCAGCAGGTACAGTGGCTTCCTGGCTTGGGGGAGTAACGAAGACTGTGTGGAAATGAGGGAGAATTTCTTTTACAGATGGAACGACGAGTCTTGTTCCACGACGAACCAGTGAGTAGAACCTCTGTGGTTCAGTCCTTTAAGAGGGGTCTAGAACCAGTAGCTAGGGTTCAATGCTTTATGAGGAGTGTCTAGAACCAGTAGCTAGGGTTTAATGCTTTATGAGGGGTGTCTAGAACCAGTAGCTAGGGTTCAATGCTTTATGAGGGGTCTAGAACCAGTGGCTAGGGTTCAATGCTTTATGAGGGGTGTCTAGAACCAGTAGCTAGGGTTCAATGCTTTATGAGGGGTGTCTAGAACCAGTAGCTAGGGTTCAATGCTTTATGAGAGGTGTCTAGCATCAGTAGCTAGGGTTCAATGCTTTATGAGAGGTGTCTAGCATCAGTAGCTAGGGTTCAATGCTTTATGAGAGGTGTCTAGCATCAGTAGCTAGGGTTCAATGCTTTATGAGGGGTGTCTAGATCCAGTAGCTAGGGTTCAATGCTTTATGAGAGGTGTCTAGCATCAGTAGCTAGGGTTCAATGCTTTATGAGGGGTGTCTAGAACCAGTAGCTAGGGTTCAAGGCTTTATGATGGGTGTCTAGCACCAGTAGCAAGGGTTCAATGCTTTATGAGGGTGTCTAGAACCAGTAGGTAGGGTTCAATGCTTTATGAGGGGTGTCTAGAACCAGTAACTAGGGTTCAATGCTTTATGAGGGGTCTAGCATCAGTAGCTAGGGTTCAATGCTTTGAGGGGTGTCTAGCACCAGTAGCTAGGGTTCAATGCTTTATGAGGGGTGTCTAGCACAAGTAGCTAGGGTTCAATGCTTTATGAGGGGTGTCTAGCATCAGTAGCTAGGGTTCAATGCTTTATGAGAGGTGTCTAGCACCAGTAGCTAGGGTTCAATGCTTTATGAGGGGTGTCTAGAACCAGTAACTAGGGTTCAATGCTTTATGAGGGGTGTCGAGCATCAGTAGCTAGGGTTCAATGCTTTATGAGGGGTGTCTAGAACCAGTAACTAGGGTTCAATGCTTTGAGGGGTGTCTAGCACCAGTAGCTAGGGTTCAATGCTTTATGATGGGTGTCTAGCACCAGTAGCAAGGGTTCAATGCTTTATGAGGGGTGTCTAGAACCAGTAGCTAGGGTTCAATGCTTTATGAGGGGTGTCTAGCACCAGTAGCTAGGGTTCAATGCTTTATGAGGGATGTCTAGCACCAGTAGCTAGGGTTCAATGCTTTATGAGGGGTGTCTAGAACCAGTAACTAGGGTTCAATGCTTTATGAGGGGTGTCTAGCACCAGTAGCTAGGGTTCAATGCTTTATGAGGGATGTCGAGCATCAGTAGCTAGGGTTCAATGCTTTATGAGGGGTGTCTAGCACAAGTAGCTAGGGTTCAATGCTTTATGAGGGGTGTCTAGCACCAGTAGCTAGGGTTCAATGCTTTATGAGGGGTGTCTAGCACAAGTAGCTAGGGTTCAATGCTTTATGAGGGTGTCTAGCACCAGTAGCTAGGGTTCAATGCTTTATGAGGGTGTCTAGCACAAGTAGCTAGGGTTCAATGCTTTATGAGGGGTGTTTAGCACCAGTAGCTAGGGTTCAATGCTTTATGAGGGGTGTCTAGCACAAGTAGCTAGGGTTCAATGCTTTATGAGGGTGTCTAGCACCAGTAGCTAGGGTTCAATGCTTTATGAGGGTGTCTAGCACAAGTAGCTAGGGTTCAATGCTTTATGAGGGTGTCTAGCACAGTAGCTAGGGTTCAATGCTTTATGAGGGTGTCTAGCACAGTAGCTAGGGTTCAATGCTTTATGAGGGATGTCTAGCACCAGTAGCTAGGGTTCAATGCTTTATGAGGGTGTCTAGCACAAGTAGCTAGGGTTCAATGCTTTATGAGGGGTGTCTAGCACCAGTAGCTAGGGTTCAATGCTTTATGAGGGGTGTCTAGCACAAGTAGCTAGGGTTCAATGCTTTATGAGGGGTGTCTAGCACCAGTAGCTAGGGTTCAATGCTTTATGAGGGGTGTCTAGCACAAGTAGCTAGGGTTCAATGCTTTATGAGGGGTGTCTAGAACCAGTAGCTAGGGTTCAATGCTTTATGAGGGGTGTCTAGCACCAGTAGCTAGGGTTCAATGCTTTATGAGGGGTGTCTAGCACAAGTAGCTAGGGTTCAATGCTTTATGAGGGTGTCTAGAACCAGTAACTAGGGTTCAATGCTTTATGAGGGTGTCTAGCACAAGTAGCTAGGGTTCAATGCTTTATGAGTCTAGACCAGTAGCTAGGGTTCAATGCTTTATGAGGGATGTCTAGCATCAGTAGCTAGGGTTCAACTCTCTACAAGTGATGTTTTACTGACTGATTTACTGACTGACTTACTCACTGACTGACTTATTTATTGACTGACTTACCTAGGAACTTACATGTATATTTTCTCATTTCAGATTCATCTGTGAACGTCCAGTCACTGGATACAACATTTACTGGCATTATTAATCTCTCTCTCTGTCTCTATCTCTCTCAAACATTTGTATAGTCTTCTACGTATATACTCCCATGTACTCTAATATACTCCCACGAAATATAATATGTTCCAATGTATACTCTAATATACTCCCATGAAATATAATATGCTCCAATGTACTCTAATATACTCCCATGTTATATCATAGTTAATAAAGCCAGTCAATGTTAATATTGTTATTTAACATGTTATATCATAGTTAATAAAGCCAGTCAATGTTAATATTGTTATTTAACATGTTATATCATAGTTAATAAAGCCAGTCAATGTTAATATTGTTATTTAACATGTTATATCATAGTTAATAAAGCCAGTCAATGTTAATATTGTTATTTAACATGTTATATCATAGTTAATAAAGCCAGTCAATGTTAATATTGTTATTTAACATGTTTATATTATACAATTTTGTTTAATTGCCTAGTTAGGTAGACTTGTGTTGTTTAATAACATAGTGGGGGAGGCGCTCAACCCACAGGGGCTACAGGCAGCCCTAGGGTAGAGTGTATTCACCTGATTGTCGTTGTGGTCATAGCTCCTGGCCCTGCCTCTTCACTGGTCACTGGTGTTGAGAGGGGGGAGGGTTGCAATGGGAAGCAATCACGTTTGATCCGAGGAAGATGATGGGGCAAAGGTTCTAGTTCCTTGGATCAAGAGCTTTCCTCGCTCAAAGAAACATCAGCTAAGCTCTATACATCAAATGAACAGACCTATGCGTCAATATAAAAGGCCTATGCGTCAATATACAAGGCCTATGCGTCAATATAAAAGGCCTATGCATCAATATAAAAGGCCTATGCATCAATATAAAAGGCCTACACGTCAATATAAAAGGTCTATGCGCCAATATAAAAGGCCTATGCATCAATATAAAAGGCCTCTGCATCAATATAAAAGGCCTATGCCTCAATATAAAAGGCCTACACGTCAATATATAAGGCCTACAAGTCAATATATAAGGCCTACACGTCAATATATAAGGCCTACACATCAATATAAAACATCTACACGTCAATTGAACAGGCCTATACATCAATTTAAAAGGCCTATACGTCAATTTGAAAGTCCTATACGTCAATTTAAAAGGGTCTGTATGTATTTAAAAGGTCTATACATATTTAAAAGGCCTATACATTAATTTATAAGCCATATACATAAATTTAGAAGGCCTATATGTAAGTCAATTTTGGTTTAGCGCTTTATTTGATTATAATAATAATAATAATGATAATATACTTCAACTTAAAAGGCCTATAGTACATCAATTGTTGTTGCTGGGTACAATATTTTTTAGCCCTAGACCTGTTAAAATTATCCAAGATAAGCTTAGGCATGTTATAATTATCCAGGATAAGCCTAGGCATGTTATAATTATTCAGGATAGGCCTAGTCCTGTTATAATTATCCAGGATAGGCCTAAGCCTGTTATAATTACCCAGGATAGGCCTAAGAGTTATAATTATCCAGTATAGGCATAGACCTGTTATAATTATCCAGGATAGGCCTAGGCAGGTTATAATTATCCAGGATAGGCCTAGGCATGTTATAATTATCCAGGATAGGCCTAGGCATGTTATAATTATCCAGGATAGGCCTAGGCATGTTATAATTATCCAGTATAGGCCTAGGTCTGTTATAATTATCCAGGATAGGCCTAGGTCTGTTATAATTATCCAGGATAGGCCTAGGCCTGTTATAATTATCCAGGATAGGGCTAGACCTGTTATAATTATCCAGGATAGGCCTAAGCCTGTTATAATTACCCAGGATAGGCCTAGGAGTTATAATTATCCAGTATAGGCATAGACCTGTTATAATTATCCAGGATAGGCCTAGGAGTTATAATTATCCAGGATAGGCCTAGGAGTTATAATTATCCAGTATAGGCTAGACCTGTTAT
>WNWK01014494.1:37500-51109 GCA_009830355.1 Cherax destructor | reverse complement strand
GTCTTTTTTATTGTTTTTGGGGATTCCCTTCTTACCTGTGCTATTCATTTCTGGCTCTCATTTCTCCTTATTCTCCTGGGTCCTTTGCCTTCTATCTTTTTCCCCTTCCGGGCCATGGTTTTTGGTTTCCCCTGCCTTTGGGTGAACCATGGGCTCATCCCCGTTTTTCGTTTTTCCTGTTCCCCTTTGGGGTATAAACCTCTCCTAGCTTCCGTGCAAATTGTTGTCATATTTCCATCATCTGTTTACCGTTTCCCCTGCCGGCTTTTGCCCCCTGAACTCCGTGGGAAGTTCTTCACCCCACGTAGTCACCTTTCTTGTAGTTTGGCTTCATTTGTCACCCCTTCCTGCTTCCCTCTTTTGTAACTCTCTATGTGTGAACTTAGAACCTATGATCACGGCCCCAAGGTGGTTTTCATGGGGATGCCCTCAATATCTCCTCTCAGGGTGTAAGGGCCCAGTCCCCTTCTCCCCCCCCCTCTCTTTTGGTATTGTCCTTTTGTTGGCATGGTTTCCATACCCCTCCATCTTTAAAACCCTCCATTTTCTTTTGGTGGTTCTAAGTTCTCCCTTTTTTCCCTTATGGTTGAAGTGGCCTGATCAGTAGCCCCTTCAAAGCCCTTCTGGGTCGGCCAGTGTGTCCCCCTCGCTCTATTACTCTCATCATACTCTTGCCTTGGTCTCCGCTGTTCGGGGTTTGGGTTATAATCCTGCAATTATCACCTTTGGATCCCGGTGAAGTGTTCCTATTATAAATTGATGATAGTGGTGCAACCCGGGTCTGTGGAGACAAAAAACTTTGTCCATGGAAGTAAAGAGAAATGTTGAGTACCTGGACCCCATTCGAACCCCCCGGAAATCTACAATTATGTTAGTATAATATTGTAAGTGCTTTTGTAAGTGTATTTTTGGGGGTCTGAAATGGACTAACATACTTGACATTATTTCTTAAGGGAGTAAATTCGTTCGGTAATGGCACTTGAGCAGGCTTCTGGAATAAATTTTGTTCATTACTCGGGGGGTCCACTGTATAGTTATACCAACACTCTTATATGGGTGTGAAGCATTGGTGATGAATGTTGCAATGAGGAGAAGGCTGGAGGTAGTGGAGATGTCATGTCTGAGGTCAATGTGTGGTGTGAATATAATGCAGAGAATTCGGAGTAGGTGCGGGATTACCAAAACTATTATTAAGAGGGCTGAGGAGGGGTTGTTGAGGTGGTTGGGACATGTAGAGAGAATGGGATGAAACAGAATGACTTCGAGAGTATATAAATCTGTAGTGGAGGGATGGCGGGGTAGGGGTCGGCCTAGGAAAGGTTGGAGGGATGGGGTAAAAGAGGTTTTGTGTGCGGGGGGCTTGGATTTACAGCAAGCATGCGTGAGCGTATTTGATAGGAGTGAATGGAGACAAATGGTTTTTAATACTTGACGTGCTGTTGGAGTGTGAGTAAAGTAACATTTATGTAGGGATTCAGGGAAAGCGGCAGGCCGGACTTGAGTCCTGGAGATGGGAAGTACAGTGTCTGCACTGTTGCAGTTTTATAATTGTAGTGTAAAGCACCCCTCTGGCAAGATGGTAATGGAGTGAATGATGATGAAAATTTTTCTTTTTCGGGCCACCCTACCTTGGTGGGAATCGGCAAATGTGTTAATAAATAAAAAATAAATAAATGGTCTTATTTTAAGAGCCTCTGAAGAAAGCAACAGAAACAAACAACTCTTGAGAGTTTTTTAAGAGGCAGTAACCTGCTTTCCACCTTTCCACCACCACATCACCAACTCATCAAGTCCAAGGTATAGAAAAAGTAGCACTTTCTGGGTCTTGGAATGAATTACAGTCATCCCTCCGTTTTCGTGTTTAATCCGTTCCTGAGGGAGGCACTAAAACTGAAACACACGAAAACTGAAACCATTTTCCCCTAAGAAATAATGGAAATTCAATTAATCCGTTCCAGAAACCCAGAAGTTTGGAAAAAAAAATTTGGGGGACCTTAAAGATAGATTTACATGCACAAATGAATGAAATGAATGTGGCACTTACCCTTACTGAAGACTGATGTTGCTGGATGGAAGAGAGATAGGAGGGGAGAGGGTAGAGACCCTAACTTTTGGAAGGGGAATCCCCCTCCATAAGGACTCTAGGTACCAAGTCCTCATCTGGGGTCACTTCCCTTCTTTGACTTTTAATCCCACTAGGACCAGCTTGAGAGTCACTGCACACCTGTGGCACTAAATATCTGTCCAGAGAGCTCTGTGTCTGGCGGCTCTTTAAAATGTCCCTAAAATGGGACATGGAATTGTCATTGTAAAAGTAGCCAGCACGGATTGCAACATCTTTGTCAGGGTGATGTTCCTCCACAAATGATTGCACCCTACTCCACATTGCACAAATCTCCTTAATCTCTGAAGAAGGCACCTTACATCTCTCTTCCTCCACTGAAGCAATTTCCTCAGATCTGTTTTGTTGTTGTTGCAGCTCAAGCTCTTGCAGCTCTTCAGTGGTTAGATCTTCATTGTGGTCCTCCACCAACTCTTCCACATCCTCTCCATTCACATCCAACCCCATGGAAGTCCCCAATTCCACAATATTTTCCACAACTTCCATAGGCTCCTCAGGGTTAGCTTCAAACCCTTCAAAATCCCTCTCTGGGACACAATCTGGCCACAACTTTCTCCAAGCAGAGTTCATCGTCCTGGAGGTCACTCCCTGCCAAGCTTTATCTATAAGGCCTATGCAATGGAAGATATCGAAGTGATCTTTCCAGAACTCTTTTAGGGTCAATTTAGTGTCATTGGTCACATCAAAACACCTTTGAAACATTGCTTTGGTGTACAGATTTTTAAGTTTGCAATGACCTGCTGGTCCATGGGCTGGAGGAGAGGAGTGGTGTTAGGAGGCAAGAACTTCACTGTTACAAATTTGAAATCCTTAGACATTTGGTCGTCCAAGTCTTGAGGATGACCAGGAGCATTGTCCATTACCAGGAGGCACTTAAGTGGCAATTTATTCTCCAATAGATATTTCTTCACACTGGGGCCAAACACTTGATTAAACCATTCCAGGAAAATTTCCCTAGTGACCCATGCCTTAGCATTAGACTTCCAAAACACACACAATTTACTCTTGTCAACACTGTAGTCCCTGAACACTCTGGGATTTTCAGAGTGATACACGAGTAAAGTGAAATCCCCACTAGCGTTACCACACAACATTAGAGTTAGCCTGTCTTTCATAGGCTTGTGTCTTCGCATTGCCTTTTCCTCCTGCGTGATGTAGGTCCTCCTTGGCATTTTCTTCCAAAAGAGGCCTGTTTCGTCACAATTAAACACTTGTTGGGGTTTGAAATTTTCAGCCTCTACATATTTTTTAAAGTCGCGCACAAATTTTTCAGCCCCATCTTTATCTGAACTGGCACCCTCACCATGCCTTACAACACTGTGTATGCCAGTTCGCCTCTTAAATTTTTCGAACCAGCCTTTGCTGGCCTTAAATTCATCAACATCACTGGTTCCAGGCATTTTCTTGACAAGATCGGCATGCAACTGCCTTGCTTTTTCACGTATGATGGATTGCACAACACTATCACCCACTAGCAGTTTTTGGTTTATCCACAGCAACAACAATTTCTCCATATTTTCTATTGTTTGTGATCTCTGTTTGGTTATTGTATTCACCCCTTTTGCAACATTAGCTTCAGTGATTGTTTTTCTCTTATACACAATGGAACTGATGGTTGTTGGGGCTTTCTTGTATATCCTGGCGAGCTCGGCAATACATACACCACTATCATATTTTTCTATTATTTCTTTCTTCAGTTCTATGGTGTTCCTCACTTTCTTTACCAAAGAAGTGGCACTAGGAGCTTTCTTTGGGCCCATGGTAGCTTATTTAGTAGTCACACACAATAATCAAGGCCCAAAAACAATGAATTGTTAATAAATGTTTTGTATAAACTCCTGGGGTGATGTTCACTCAAGCGTAAACAATGCTAGACTGCATGGCAATGTGCGTGGGAGGTGCGTGGGTGGTGGCCTACGGCCTTTGTATGTGCACGGCACTGGTGGACAGGTTCCGGACGGAGCACGAAAACGGAGGGAATCACACGAAAACAGGGCAATTTTCCACGAAAAAACTACACGAAAACTGAAATACACGAAAACGGAGGGATGACTGTACCATTAAACCATGTAGTATTTTGAAATTTGAGTTACAATACAGGCTGCAATTGTACTGAGATAGTATTGATAATTGTACAGTGGACCCTCGCTATTCAAACATTCCAAACTCGCCCTTTTATGTAAGTTTATTATTGTAAGTGCTTTTATAAGTGTATTTTTGGGGGTCTGAAATGAATTAATCTAATTTACATCATTCCTTATGGGATTAAATTCATTTAGTAACAGCACTTGAACAGCATTCTGGAATGAAGAATGTTCGAAACTCGAGGGTCCACTGTACTTACTTAAATAAACTTACTATTCTGGTGTGCAGGCACATTAAAATCAGTATTTGACATTGTTACAAAGTAGTAGCTATGCCAGGCAAAGAAGTAGCCAAAAGTGTCTCACTAGTGCTGAAAATACAATAATAATAATAATCACTCTGTAGCACTTTAAATGTTGTGTATTTTACTTGTTATAGAGATTTTCATTAATCCATCCATGACATTTTTTCAAAATTATATAAGAAACACGCTACATAATATGAAAATGAAATATAATCATAGTAAATCAAATTAACGTGACTGTGATGTGTGGTAGCCAGGCGGCTTGTAGGAGAAATGGCAAGACTTATGTTTTCTCGAGTACAACAACACAAGAGAAACTGTGTATAGTATTACTGGGGGTAACTGTAGAAAAACATTCATATGCCTTTACTAATAGCATCATTCGCTCTAGAAAGGGTGTGTTGCTGTTATGTATTCTGCTGCACCAATGTGAAGACAACTTGTACACATTGTAAGGTGTTTGTATTGTGGGGGAAAAGCTTCACAAGCTTATGCAAAATGCCAGATGAACAGCCAGTTGACACGGATGAAATGTGTAAATCCAACTTTCCAAAGTTTCAAGTGTTTTAAAGTTATTACATCATAAGGCTCTTATATTAAATGAACTCTGAGGAGAAAGTGTTTTAGGAAATTATAAGTGCTACATCAGTGAACACTAAAGTTTTAAGAAAATGTGATAACCTTATTAGTGACATGGAAAACTTTTACTGGTGTGGATTGAGGATCAAACTAGTCACAACATGCCTTTAAGTTGAGCCATTATCCAGTCCAAGGCCCTAAGTCTGCTAAATTCTATGAAGGAAGTAATGAATGTACTGTATATACATTTTGGTTTTTTATTGTTTTTTTAGGCTTAGTTTTATTGCTAACTTAACCCTTTACCGGGCATGCCTAGGAAAAGGCAAAATTCAAAATGTCTTTCCTATGAGTTGATAGAGTATCTCAATGTAAGGAAAATGAGCCTATATAAATGGATTTCTAAAATTAAGTTTTTGTTCAGTTGCGAATATTCGACGCCAACAAATATGTGGGCCTGCCCAGTAAAGGGTGCCAAATTTTGAATGTTGCAAAGTTGCAACTATTAATAAAGCACCAAATAAGTATTTATCTAATTTATTATGCAAATAGACAATATCAAAAACATAAATGGAACTTGTTTCCAAACATTTTTTAAGTCTACAAAAAATATAAAGATGAACCAAAGAGCAACATGGACACATTGCAAAGGGATAAACATTGCAGTTCCCATTTTCATGAATTTTGTGAGAAAGAACAATCATTCTAGATGACTATTTCCTAGAATGAAAGGCTATGAAGCATTTTTTTTCCCTCTTTTGATGCATAGATGCTTCCATTGTGTGAGCTTGAAGAACAAATTAATAATAATAATAATTATTATTATTATTATTATTATTATTATTATTATTATTCCAGGTCAGCTGGCTCTGGTTCTGAGTCACTTTCCTCAGAAAGAGATATTTGGATTAAAACAATTTCTCATTGATCTGAAAGGACAATTAAAACGATCTGTACACAACCAAACCACTACCGAATTCATATATGCATTAGAAAAATTATTATAAATATTTATTTACTGAAATTGCTACTTTGGCCTTGAAAGTCGGGCCTGAATATATGTGGGCCTTTTTCCTTGCACTTTTATCAGTTGCATGGTGCAGTCATATTATGCTTCACACAGACTTTAGTTATACAGTGGACCCCCGGAAAACGTGATTAATCCTTTCCAAAGGGCTTAATGTAAACCGAAAATAATGTAATCCAAATCTATTTTCCCCATAAGAAATAATGGAAATTCAATTAATCCGTTTCAGACACCCAAAAGTATTAAAATAAATACTGTTTCCACATTAAATTACACAGAAATGAATGAGATATAAAGTACATAAAACAGTAATAACTTGACACTTACCTTTATTGAAGAGTTGTTGATGTGTGGAAGTTGGAAGGAGTAGTTGCTAGTGTTTGGAAGGGAAATCCCCTTCCATTAACACTGTAGGTACCAAGTTCTTTTCTGGGGTTACTTCCCTTTTTCTTTTAATGCCACTAAGACCAGCTTGAGAGTCACTGGACCTCTTTCTAACAATAAATTTGTCCAGGGAGCTCTGTGTCTGGCGATTCTTTAACACATCCCTGAAATGACACACCACTGTGTCATTGTACAGGTTGCCAGCACGGCCTGCAACAGCATGGTTAGAGTGATATTCATCCATAAAGCCTTGCACATCACTCCATTTGGCACAGATCTCCCTAATCCTTGAAGAAGGCAATTTCTTCCATTTCTGTTCCACCTCCTCCTCCTCTGAACCATTGACCTGACCACTGGACTCTTGTTCCAGTTGCTGTTGAAGCTCTTGCAGATCTTCAGTGGTTAGCTCTTCCTTGTGCTCCTCCACCAACTGTTCCACATCCTCACCACTCACCTCTAACCCCAAAGACTTGCCCAATTCCACAATTTCTTCCACAACAGGCTCAGGCTCAGGCTCAGGCTCAGGGTTCTGAGGCTCAGCCCCAAAACCTTCAAAATCCCTCTCTAGGACACATTCTGGCCACAATTTTCTCCAGGCAGAGTTCAAAGTCCTGGTAGTCACTCCCTCCCAAGCCTTACCTATAAGGTTTACACAATGCAGCATATGGAAATGTTTTTTCCAAAATTCTCTTAGGGTTATACAATGGACCCCCGAGTTTCGTAAACCCCGGAAATCGTACAATTATGTAAGTATAATATTGTCAGTGCTTGTGGAAGTGTATTTTTGGGGGTCTGAAATAGACTAACCTACGTGACATTTTTCCTTAAGGGAGTAAATTCGTTCGGTAATGGCGCTTGAGCAGACTTCAGGAGTGAAATTTTTACGAAACTCGGGGGTCTACTGTACAGTGGTCCCTCGGTTTTCACCGAAAATTCATTCCAGAATGCTGCTCAAGTGCCATTACCGAACGAATTTACTTCCTTAAGAAATAATGTCACGTAGGTTAGTCTATTTCAGAACCCCAAAAGTACACTTGCGAAAATACACTTACATAAATGTTCGAGTTTGGAGATGCACGAAAACCGAGGGACCACTGTATTCATGTCTGTGGTCACATCAAAGCACTTTTGAAACATTGCTTTGGTGTAGAGTTTTTTAAAGTTAGAAATGACCTGCTGGTCCATGGGCTGGAGGAGAGGAGTGGTATTAGGGGGCAAGAACTTCACTTTGATGAATTTAAACTCCTCCACAATTTTCTCTACCAAGTTTGGAGGATGACAAGGAGCATTGTCCATTATCAGGAGGCAATACATACACAAGTGGCAAATTATTGTCCAATAGATATTTCTTCACACTGGGGCCAAACACGCCATTGAACCAATCTAAGAAAATGTCCTTTGTGACCCAAGCCTTTTTGTTAGACTTCCACATCACACACAAGTTAGACTTGCTGACACCGCATCTGCCAAACACTCGGGGATTTTCAAAAAGATACACCAGTAAAGGCTTCACTTTGCAATCACCACTGGCATTAGCACAAAGCATCAAAGTTAGCCTGTCTTTCATAGGCTTATGTCCTGGCTGTGCCTTTTCCTCCTGAGTAATGTAGGTCCTGTTGGGCATTTTCTTCCAAAACAGGCCTGTTTCATCACAATTAAACACTTGTTGGGGGAGGAATTGTTCAGCCTCTATGTACTCCTGGAATTCAGGCACATATTTTTCAGCCGCAATTTTGTCAGAACTGGATGCCTCACCATGCCTCACAACACTATGTATGTCACTTCGATTCTTAAATTTGTGAAACCAGCCTCTGCTGGCTTTAAATTCGCTCACTTCAGCACTCGTTGCAGGCATTTTCTTAACGAGATCATCATGCAACTGCCTTGCTTTTCACATATTATTGCCTCCGAAACAGTATCTCCTGCTAACTGTTTCCGTTGATCCACACCAACAACAACCTTTCCACATCTTCCAGCACTTGTGGTCTGTGTTTTGTGATCACACATGAACCTTTGCAACAACAGCTTCCTTGATTTTACTTGAATTTTTCTTGGCCACAATGGTAGCGATGGTAGAAAAGGGTTTACCATACAGCCTGGCCAGCTCACTGATACGCACTCCACTTTCATATTTTTCTATTATCTCCTTCTTCAGTTATATCGTACATGTATTTCTGTTCCTCTTTGCCACAGGCTTAGCACTAGGATCTTTCCTTGGACCCATGGTAGCTTATTTAGCAGTTGCAAGCACTAAAAACAGTGGAATAATGACAATATACTGGTATGAATGCGTGGGTGTGGGTGGGTGGTAGCTCTCGCTTGTAAACAATAGCACACTGACGCTCCCTGGAGTGCGCGCTCAGCTGGGCGCCAGGCGGACACGTCCGGTACGAATGTCGTTACACGAAGCAAACATCGTTACTCGCAATCAATTTTTTTACAGTATAAATATCGGTACTCGAAAATAACGTAAGATGACAGCATCGTAAGTCGAGGTACCACTGTAGCATTTTCCGAGCGGATCATCGTTTACCGAACCATTATTTTTACGGAAAAATGTATGGTCTTCCGAATTTATCGTTATCCGGGGGTCCACTGTATATCAAAATATGCCTAAACTATTCATTTATGCACTAGACAAAAATCAGTACTTAATGACATTGCAGAGGAAAAAATATAAGAGTATATGTGTGTAACTCGAGGGAAAAAACTGCTCTGGACGATGCCATGCTAGATTTTACTTGAATTTTTCTTGGCCACAATGGTAGCGATGGTAGAAAAGGGTTTACCATACACCCTGGCCAGCTCACTGATACACACTCCACTTTCATATTTTTCTATTATCTCCTTCTTCAGTTCTATCGTACATGTATTTCTGTTCCTCTTTGCCACAGGCTTAGCACTAGGATCTTTCCTTGGACCCATGGTAGCTTATTTAGCAGTTACAAGCACTAAAAACAGTGGAATAATGACAATATACTGGTATGAATGCGTGGGTGTGGGTGGGTGGTAGCTCTCGCTTGTAAACAATAGCACACTGACGCTCCCTGGAGTGCGCGCTCAGCTGGGCGCCAGGCGGACACGTCTGGTACGAATGTCGTTACACGAACCAAACATCGTTACTCGCAATCAATTTTTTTACGGTATAAATATCGGTACTCAAAAATAACGTAAGATGACAGCATCGTAAGTCGAGGTACCACTGTAGCATTTTCCGAGCGGATCATCGTTTACCGAACCATTATTTTTACGGAAAAATGTATGGTCTTCCGAATTTATCGTTATCCGGGGGTCCACTGTATATCAAAATATGCCTAAACTATTCATTTATGCACTAGACACAAAAATCAGTACTTACTGACATTGCAGAGGAAAAAATATAAGAGTATATGTGTGTAACTCGAGGGAAAAAACTGCTCTGGACGATGCCATGCTAGAAGTGTTTACATTTTGGTCTCTCAACCAATGGGAAGCGAGTAGACGCCATTGTCACTTAGCTGGAGCGACTCACAGAAAGCTTGTGATTGGTCTGAACTAGAAAACTGGAACCCAGATGTGCAGTGGGAGTAGGATGACATGCACAAAAAACATGCATTGAGGCCTGAATATATGTGGGCCTGCCCGATAAAGGGTTAATATATGATAGTGTAAATGTGTTCAGGTATTTATATGTATTTAAAAGTTAAAATAAAGGGGAAAGTAGTAATACAGGTCAGCCATCATTAATCCAGCAATCACTAATCCGGTTCCATCAGTAATCTGGCACTAATTTCAGCCAGAGTAATTTCAAATTTCTGGGGTCGCCGCACCAACCTCCTGCTACTGTTTGGTGGCTCTCTTTGCTGCATAAGTCATTCCAATTTGTTTTTCTCCATTTATTGTTATAACCTGCTGACTTTTAGCCCTAGCTGTGGTTCCAACAAATAAAGGAAATGCTTCTTGTTGTGTAAAGCACAAACACTGTACATTGTCTATAAAAGATAAGGCGGCTATAAAGTGACTGTCAGTCCCGTAGTATGACGCCATGAGCTCAGCTCACTTAGATAAGCTGTGACCAGTAAATTTGGACCTACATATGAGAGACTAGGTCTGTGTGGTAATTGTGCACTATATAAAATAATCCTGCAGCACTCAGTGCATAATGAGGAAAAAACTGCGACCTTCTGTTTGGTGTAGAACAGTGACTTTGTGGTGTCCCATAGCTCGATCGCTAGTGCACTCAGCTCTCACACTGAGGTCCGGAGTTCGAATCTCCTCCGGTACGGCTGGAAAACATTAGGGACGTGTTACCATAAGACACCTGCTGTCCCTGTCTCTGTTCACCCATCAGTTTAACCCTTTGACTGTCGCAACCCTCAATCCTGAGTGCTCTCCTGTTGTCGCAAAATTTAAAAAAAAAAAAAAAAGAATTCTTATGAAATGATAGAGAATCGTTTCACGATGGTAAAGACACCCAAAGTTTGAAATTTGTTTGAAAACTCACGGAATTATGCTCTCGCGAAGTTAGTGATCTCAGCAATATATATGCATCGGCAATTTCGCCGACTTTGAGCCCTATTTTCGGTAAATTCCATTGTTCCAGTTGACCAAACTCATAGATATTTCTTTAGAACTCTATTTGTTCTATCGATTGAGTACAAGAAACCACCAATTTATCGATTTCAACTACCCAATAAAGTGATCAGAAATTGGCAATTTGGCCAATTTCATGCAAAATAAAAATGTCAATTTCAAAATAGGGTCCAGAATAAACAATGCAGACATTCCTGGCACTAAAATAAGATGTTATCTGTTCAATAGTCATGTCTTTAGGCCCTTCTTATATTACTATTGCTTTCTATTTTGATTTTTTATCCACATAAAAAATAGACTATTGCATTATTGTAAAAATGGTATAAATAATATCAGTGAATTTGTGAAAGAATATTAGACTCGCCAATTGATGTGTATTGGACGCATGGCGTGATTTGTTTACTCTTGAACATTTGCAAAAATCGAGCATTTCTCTTACTTTGAGCTCAATTTCAAGGTCGTTTTCCTCATAAAACTAATCCAAATCATCATCTTTATTTCTGTAGTATGTTGTCCATTCTATCAAATGAGACCATAAAAAAGAGAATACAACCATAAATACTATACGAAAATACACCTCAAAGTCGGCTTTTTAATCCAAAAAAATGGTAGGAGCTTTTTTTCTCTCATTACGTATTGCGTGCTGCAGGATTTTTTTTATACTGCGTACACGACCACACAGACCCATTCTCTCATATGTGGGCCTACCAGCTTTCTCCCGTTTGATTTGAAGCCGCTAGAATTTAGGCGTATTGATACGTCCGAAACAGTGGCTCGTAAGACGTATATATACGACCGAAACAGTCAAAGGGTTAAAATGGGTACCTGGGTGTTAGTCGACTGGTGTGGGTCGCATCCTGGGACAAAACTGACCTAATTTGCCTGAAATGCTCTGCATAACAAGCAGGTTTCTATATAGTAGTATGTCATTGATGTCAGCTATGGTCTGTATACCTTGTACATGTAATTCTAGTAAATAAAGATATTATTTATATTATTTATTATTATGGTTTTTATAGTTGTACAGTGGACCCCTGGTTAACGGCCTGCTCCAAACACTAACAATTATGTAAGCGTATTTTTGAAAGTGCTTTTGTAAGTGTATGTTTGGGGGTCCAAAAGGACTAATCTAATTTACATTATTCCTTATGTTAATAAATTCATTCGGTAACGGCACTTGAACAGCATTCTGGAACGAATTATGGCCGTTAACCGGGGGTCCACTGTATTCTCATTTTTTTGTCTCGTTTGATAGAATGAAAGATATATTTCAGAAATAGAGATGATTTTGATTAGTTTCAGGATGGAAAGTAAAGGAAATTTTCGATTTTTGCCGATGTTCTAGAGTAAACAAATCATGTCACGCATCCAATACATGTCCAACTGACCAGTCTAGTATGTGGTCATGAGTGGGTTGACATTATTTATACAATTATTACAATAATGCAGTAGTCAGCATAACAATAATTCTTCTATATTTTGTGTGAATAAAAATTAAAAATGGAAAGCAAGTGTAATATAAGAGGGGCCTGGAGACATGACTAATGAACTGAAAAAGTTATTTTAGTGCCAGGAATGTCTGCATTGTTTATTCTGGACCCTGTTTTGAAATTGGCATCTCTTGAAATTAGCTAAATTACCGATTTCTGATCATTTTATTGGTTAGTTGAAATGGGTAAATGGGCAGTTTCTTGTACTCAGTAAACAGAATGGAAGGAATACTAGCAAAATAGCTATGAGTTTGGTCGACTGGAACAATGGAATGGGCCAAAAATAGGGTGTAAAGTGGGCAAAATCGCCGATGCGTAAATATTGCAATTGGGTTAAGTGTATTCTAACCTAATTACTCTGTAATGTGGCAAAATCACTAACCCAGAACCCTACAGGTCCTGATGATGATGGATTAGTGATGGTCAACCTGTACCAGTATTTTTTACTTTTTGCTATTTCCCACTTTAATTTCTCCTATCCTTCACCAACCTACATATCAACCTTTTTCCTTTTTACACTTGATCCTTTTTGGCTCATGAATACAGATATCAATCCAGATTTTAATCTGTTCAGCCGCTGTCACTATCAATACTGTTCCAAAAATAACTGTCTTTATTACACAGCAAGTCAGGTAAAAACGTTTCTCAGCTCCACCAAGAATATTCATTTAAAATGTTAAGCCCCTGAGCAAACACTATGATGACCTCTTAGCACTGCCTAATTCTTTAACCCTTAAACGGTCCAAATGTATATACAGTGGAACCCCGACTTACGATGTTATCATCTTACGTTATTTTCGATAACCGATATTTATAACGTAAGAAATTTGATTGTGACTTACGATGTTTGCTTCGTTTACCGACATTCGTACCGGACCTGTCCGCTTGGCGCCCAGCTGAGCGCGCACTCCAGGGAGCGTCAGTGCTATTGTTTACAAGCGAGAGCGACCACCCACCCACACCCAGGCATTCATACCAGTATATTGTCATTATTCCACTGTTTTTAGTGCTTGCAACTGCTAAATAAGCTACCATGGGTCCAAGGAAAG
>WNWK01014494.1:0-32500 GCA_009830355.1 Cherax destructor | reverse complement strand
GCAGCATATGGGCGCCTAGCAAACCTAAGAACAGCATTCCGACATCTTAATAAAGAATCGTTCAGGACCCTGTACACTGTGTACGTTAGGCCCATATTGGAGTATGCAGCACCAGTTTGGAACCCACACCTAGCCAAGCATGTGAAGAAGCTCGAGAAAGTGCAAAGGTTTGCAACAAGACTAGTCCTGGAGCTAAGGGGTATGTCCTACGAGGGGAGGTTAAGGGAGGGGCGAGCCTTGTTCCAGAAATTAGGAAAGGAAGATTGAAAAAATTTGGAAAAAAATGTTTTCTTACCAAAAAATAGTGCATCATTCTGGCAACATTTTGGTGTAATCAACTTGTTTATATCATATTTCCAAGTATATTTTTTCCTTAAATGTATTTTTGTTGTGCTTGCTGTCATAAATAATACATGTTGCCAATTAGTGTTTTTTTTTAGTTTTGTCTCTGCAAAAATTACAATTTTATGATTATTTCATTAAAAAACTCGAAATAGCAACATCTCTGATGCCTCCATTCAAGTGTAGGGACTCATGCCACCTCAGTGGCCTCTGGGGTCTCAACATGTGCTGATGCATGCAACTCGCTGAGATTTAGCGTGCCATATCCATAGAGTTTCACAGAAAAATATATTAATAACTCAGAAATAAGTTATTGACATTGTTTGTAATGTTTTGCGAAAAGTATTTATAGGATTGTCATGATTTTTCACACGTTATTGAGTAATGATGGCTCTACAACCACCCATGAAAGATTTCCAATATCTTTTACAGCTTTGTTTTTATTGATTTTTTCCCACAAAATAAAGGCAAAAACAAAATCACTAACTTCAACATTTTTTATAATGGAATCTACTGACATTTTTGCTAAAATGGATTGGGTCAACAATTATAGAGCCTTTATCTTTCATCTGATGTTAACTAGAGCATTGTACATCTTCCCAATTTTGTAGAAATTTACTGGTTTTGTGACCCCTAAAATTTGGCACATTTTATTTTTTCTACCTAACCTAAAGGCAAAAATCATAACAAAGACAGTGTATAGGTTTTTAAAAGCTGTATAAATCACTGTAAAAAATCTCATTGAAATTAGACCAAAATAAAGAAAAAAACGTGAATTCATTCGCCCTTCCCTTAAGGGAAATGGACCTGACGACACTGGAGGACAGGAGAGATAGGGGAGACATGATAACAACATATAAGATACTGAGAGGAATTGACAAAGTGGACAGAGACAGAATGTTCCAGAGATGGGACACAACAACAAGGGGACACAGATGGAAGTTGAAGACTCAGATGAATCACAGAGATGTTAGGAAGTATTTCTTCAGTCACAGAGTTGTCGGGAAGTGGAATAGTTTAGGAAGCGATGTAGTGGAGGCAGGCTCTATACATAGCTTTAAGCAGAGGTATGATAAAGCTTATGGCGCAGGGAGAGTGACCCAGTAGCGGCCAGTGAAGAGGCGGGGCCAGGAGCTTTGACTCGACCCCTGCAACCACAACTAGGTGAGTACAACTAGGTGAGTACACACACACACACACACACACAGTGGTACCTCGAGTTACGATGCTGTCATCTTAAGTTATTTTCGAGTAACGATATTTATAACGTAAAAAAATTGATTGCGAGTAACGATGTTTGCTTCGTGTAACGACATTCGTACCGGACGTGTCCGCGTGGCGCCTAGCTCCAGGGAGCGTCAGTGTGCTATTGTTTACAAGCGAGAGCGACCACCCACCCACACCCACGCATTCATACCAGTATATTATCATTATTCCACTTTTTAGTGCTTGCAACTGCTAAATAAGCTACCATGGGTCCAAGGAAAGATCCTAGTGGTAAGCCTGTGGCAAAGAGGAACAGAAATACATGTACGATAGAACTGAAGAAGGAGATAATAGAAAAATATGAAAGTGGAGTGCGTATCAGTGAGCTGGCCAGGCTGTATGGTAAACCCTTTTCTACCATCGCTACCATTGTGGCCAAGAAAAATTCAAGTAAAATCAAGGAAGCTGTTGTTGCAAAAGGTTCATCTGTGATCACAAAACACAGACCACAAGTGCTGGTATCCTCCCTTATACACAACTTTCCCTGTATGAATCTTAGCCCTGGCTTTGTCTCTGTTGATGCTTTCCTCTCCCATTACATTGTTAAATGCTCCAAACTTCAGAACACCCGTGACTTAACCTGATTCCTTCCCCTTTTATCTCTTCCCCCTTCTCTTTCTCCTCTGGGTTTTCTTTTCTTTCTTTTCTTTTGCCTTGTATTTGTCCTTCTTTATTTTATTTGCCTTTTCTTCCCTCTGTGTTCTTGTCCTAAACTATGCGGGCCGCCAGCTTCATTGCAGTGCTCCATTCCTAGAATATGACTGACTCCACTACTACTTCTACCACTTCCACTACTACCTCCATTATTACCCCACTTTCTTGTGCCCTTCCCTGTCTGCCTGCCTATAAATACCCCTTCCACCTGTCCAGTGTGTTAGTGTGACTTTGTAAATGGTCCAAGTCGGACCGAAACGTCGTCGTAAGCTCTCTTTTTATATGTGCGGGTTGTGTGTGTATTGCTCCAGTCACGGTATTGTGCCTTTTTTTGTTAAATCTCTGTATGTTTATCAAGAAGAGTGCTCCCCCACCTCCTCCCACCCCTACCCCTTCAGAGGAAGAAATTGTAGACGATCCCCAACCAAGCACTAGTGGGCTGTAAATGTGTCCCAATCCTTATTTGTATTTCATTTATACAGTGGACCCTCGCTATTCGAACACTCCAAACTTAACCTTTTATGTAAGTTTATTATTGTAAGTGCTTTTATAAGTGTATTTTTGGGGGTCTGAAATGGACTAATCTAATTTACATCATTCCTTATGGGAATAAATTCGTTTAGTAACAGCACTTGAACAGCATTCTGGAATGAAGAATGTTCGAATAGCGAGGGTCCACTGTATTTCATTATTTTGTACTTATCTGAAGTGAATTCGAACACATTGTTTTGTATGCAAATCTTCTCGGAAATAAACTACTGTTTGTGTTGTACACAGCTTGAGCTTGAGCTTGATGACCTGAGCTTCAGTAAGCTGGGATGGAAGTAGGATGGGTAAGGATAGAAATATGGGAAAAGGTTGGGGAAGGGTAGGAGGAGGGAATATACAGGTGAGTGGCCCGTCCACTCTGGGTGACATGTGCAGATAAACTGCAGGCGTGTGTGATGCTGGGGCGAGTTGTAGCAGCTGATGAGACAGGTGTAGGTGGACTGCAGGAGGCTGGCAGGCGGCGGTGGTGGGAGAGGCACAGAAGGCAGCTGTATTAGGGTCGATTGGAGCCACACCCCAGCTTAAGCTAAATAGCAAAGTGCAGGGGAACTTTGCATAGTGTAGCTTACTCAGCAGAGCCAGAGCAGAGATCATTGAATTTTATTCTTGAGAGTTGGGTTGCGAGGCAGGCACCCATGGGGTCTTCTTTAGCGTATTGTCGCAGGTTGTAGAGTATCCTGTTTAAGGTAGCAGTTGAGTTATTGAGGCGGGTGAACTTTACAGTCCCATCTTCAAGGTGCTGAGCGAGGTCTGAGTATGGCAGTACCTTACTGACTTGTTTTGTGGTATAGAATTTGACATTGTCGTATTGCATGTGCTGGTACGTTGGTTTGGAGGTGGATGGAGTAGTTGATTTGGTGTCGGAAGAAGCAGCAGCGGTGGCTGGGACATGTTCTGTAGACGAAGTCTCTGACTGAGATGAAGGCTTCTCATTGGTGGAAGGTGTTTGTGGCGAGACTGGCAAGGAGGCAGCTGATTGGTTCTTGGTAGAGGTGTGAGGTGGTGGTGAGCGCTCATTGGTTGTTGTTGGCGTGACGTCAGTATTAGATATTGTTGGTGGTGGAGCATCAGCTGAGCCACCAGCAGGTAAAGTAATGTCGACATTATGCTGGGTATTGTTGAGTATCACAGAAGATGGTGGAGAATCTGGGAATTTGAACTCTGGCATGTTGTTTAATTTCTCTTAAACCTTACAGTATAAAATACAGTATACTAACAGCATAAAAAGTAAAGTAAAATATGAGATACTAAAATGAAACAATAAAATACAGTGGAACCCTGAGTTTTGGCCGAGGGCTAAAGTCAAAGCGGCCAAAAATCGAAGCAATATTTTCCATAAGAAATAATGGAAATACAATTAATCCGTTCCAGACACCCAAAAATATTCACAAAAAATACATTTTTTAAAGAATAGCTATAGTTTTACATTCAGAAAACAATTACAGTGGACCCCCGGTGTTCGTCCATTTTTCGTAACAGAATGCTGTTCAAGTGCCATTACCAACCGAATTTATTCCCTTAAGAAATAATGTAAAGTAGACTAGTCCTTTTAGACCCCCAAAACTACACTTATAAAAGCATTTAAAAAAATACACTTACATAAAAAGAGTGTTTTGAGCAGGACGAACACCGGGGGTCCACTGTA
This sequence comes from Cherax destructor, assembly GCA_009830355.1. Taxonomy (NCBI): domain Eukaryota; kingdom Metazoa; phylum Arthropoda; class Malacostraca; order Decapoda; family Parastacidae; genus Cherax; species Cherax destructor. The sequence continues at coordinate 28,044 of WNWK01014494.1, read as the reverse complement.
TAAATACAGGTCTCCCTCAACATTTGCGTTTAACACTTTCGTGGGCTTCACACATTCGCGAATTCCTGGCTGCCAAATTCCCAGCCGCCAAATTCCCAGCCACCAAATCATATTTAAGTTTCCCGCTACCCGTGCGTCCCTACTACCCTCCCCCCGACCCGGCAGCCAGCCCGCCTTCCACTCACTCAATGAGTGTTTTGTTTGTTCATTTGTTATTAAACTACAGTACGTATAACATGTATGTAGTACTTTATACTAGTACAATATTTTACGATGTTTTCATGTGTTTTATAATTGTTCATGGTTCAATAGGTTAAGGAAGCAGTATTTCCCTACAATATATTGTAGGGAAATACATAATAATAAATAATAAATAATAATAAATAATAATAAAAAAAAAAATAATAATAATTGCTGTGGAGTGCTGTAAATGTCAGTTACCAAATACTGATGACATTTAAAGTGCTCCAGATCAATTATTATAAATTATTATTATAATAATAAATGCTATTTTTGCATTTGTTCTTATGACAAGAGTCGACTTGCGACTTGATGACCGAAGCATCAGTGAGATGGGGAAGGAAGAAGGAAGGGGAAGGATGGAAATACTGGAAAAGGATGGGATGGTGGAGGAGAGGAAGGTAGGAAAGATCAGTGGCCCAACCACTGTGGAGCTAGTGGTACTGATGTACTGCAGGCATTATGGACAGGTGTGGTGGACGGTGGTACATGGCTCCCAGGAGCGAAGAGGGCAGCACAGCAAGCAGGAATGGTTGAGAAGGCAGGCACACTGCACAATGATGTGTTTGGCAAGGAGATTAGTGGAGCTTGGAGGCAGGAGAAGTAGTGTAGACTTTACAGTGTCTGATCAGTAGGAGAGCCATTCACAAGAGACTTGAATTTCTTTCTAGTGATGAAGTCAAGTTCAAGAGTGAGTACTTTGGTTTCTCTTTGGAGTTCGTTTAGTAGTTTTGAGATGGTGTGGGTGTGGCCAGGGTCAAGGGTATACTACTTGACAGTTCCATCCTGAAGACGCTGGAGAAGTTCCTTGGGAAACATTGTGTTGGAATATTGGTTAGTGGTGAGGAATTGAGTACCAGGGTAGTATAACACCGTCTCACCATTGTTTGGAGCAGTTGCAGAAGGTTTGTTAGTAGCAGCAGTGAATGGGTTGTGTGCTTGGGCCATGGCAGTACGAGTTACAGGTCCTGGTAGAGGTGTAGTCGGGTGCAAGGTGCGTGTCGATGTATGCATAGTAGAGGTGGTCGGTGATTTGTTCATAGCAGTAGTGGTTGGAGACTTCTCATTGGTGGAAGGTAACTGTGTCTCGTCATTGGGCTAAATTGAGGTGACGTCATTGGTGGTTGAAGGTGGTGGTGGTGGGGCTGCTTGGGAGTGACTTGCAGGTGGCACAGTGACAACTTAATGTGAGTTGTTGTTGAGAATTTGAGAAGATGGTGGAGAAGCTGGGAAGGTGAACTCTGGCATGTTGTTTAATTTGAAGAGTTCATTAATGGATGTGTTGAAAGTCCCAGGAACAACAACGTTATGCATGTGAGCATAGATCATACAGTAGTTGATTGTAGTTGAGTCACAGTCAGGTGCGATGTTGGTAGGTGACGGTTGAGTAGAAGCTTGGAGGATTTTTGTTGTGGTAACCTGCAATTTCGTAATACAGTGGTCCCTCGGTTTTCGGTCATCTCCAAACTCGAACATTTATGTAAGTGTATTTTCATAAGTGTTTTTGCAAGTGTATTTTTGGGGATCTGAAATAGACTAACCTACGTGACATTATTTCTTAAGGAAGTAAATTCGTTCGGTAATGGCACTTGAGCAGCATTCTGGAAAGAATTTTCGGCGAAAACCGAGGGTCCACTGTAGCAGCATAGGTGGGTGATCTGGAAGAGGACTTTTTCTGTGCTGCTTCTTGAGTTTCTTCTTAATGTCTTTTCGAGTGGAACATTTAGCAGCTAGAGTGTGATGATTGTTGCTTTTGCAGTTCAGGCAAGTTGGTGTTGGTGGAGCAGAGGCGGTGCAAGACCGAAAATCATGTCCTTCCCTACTACATGTTGTGCAAAACTTCTTTTCCTTTACAGGACAGTCTCTGGTGTTGTGTGCATATGAGTAACAAGTCCAGCAGTGAGGAATGTAGTGGTATCTCTCAGCTTCGATGTAGGTGGGGCTGACGAAGTAATAATAAACAGCAAGACCGTCAGCCAAAGCAGTGGCAGCCATATTCACATCGGTGAACGTGATTTTAAGCATGGATGAAGCTGTAGGTATTTTCATGATGCTCTCCACTGTGGCCCATGAGTTTTGATCTTCAATGGAAGCCTTGAGTTCATTGATAGGTTGAGATGTAAGACGCTTATCAAGTTTCTTAAGGAAGACTGTTCTCCTTGCCCTGAGAGCTGGAGATGACATGACAGTAAATCCTCGAGCAGTGAGAGTGGTGGTGGCTGTTGTAGTGAGTAGCTTCTCTGCTTCTTCATCATCATTACACACGACAATAAAGGCTTCCTTCAGTGTCAATATGTTGTTGAACTTCACCTGCAGCCCTCCTCTAATGGCAGCTGCAAGAGCAAGTTTCGATGAATCGTTCACAGTACTACTGATGGGTTTAATCTTGACACGATTTGTGTGATGTGAGTCGAGTGTTGTATCTGTATGTATCGCACCTCGAGTGTCTATCGTTTCGTATAAAAAACGAGTGTGTCATGACAAGAGTGATCTAGGCATGTTTACCCTGATGTAAACAACTCTTATGAGTGGCGCCTGCCTGCTCTTACCCCACTCATATAATATGGCATATATTATTCATTTCATCGTCTTTATTACAGTTCTAGGGTATTTATCGTGTTTCTGATATCAATTTGGAATAAATGTAATAGATAGATAACCTTTATTACTAATATTAGTGTAGTTACACAACATTTTATTAGCGCTCAGGCTAACATCCTCCACCCATGACGACTCACCAGACACTGAATGTTACTGCTCGCCTCTCCCTCCCTCCAATAGCTCCTCCCACTTTGTAACAATGTTAGATGGTGAATTTAATGTATTTTTCTGTAAGCTTAACTCGTATGTGCATTTTATTTTTTATTGTTTTCTGTAATATATGAGTTTTGCAAATTAAAATAAAATGATCAAGTTGGAGTTTCATTTTTATTTTTATTTTTTCTAATATACGTACAGTGGACCCTTGGTTAAAGGCCGTAATCCATTCCAGGAGCTAGGCTTTTAACCGAAATGGCCTTTAACTGAAATAATATTCCCCATAAGAATTAATGTAAATACAATTAATCCGTTCCAGACAAAAATATTCACAAAAAATATTTTTTTTAGGATTAACTATAGTTTTACATACACAAAACAATGAGAACTAAATAAAATGACTAAAGAAATGGATAAATGAACATTTAAATCACTATTACATACCTTTATTGAAGGCAGGAGGAGAGAATTGTTTGGAGACAGGACAAAATACAGTGGACCCCCGGTTCTCGTCGGTAATCTGTCCCAGAGGGCCCGTCGACCACCGGTTTGGTTGAACTCCGATTCTATTTTTCCCATAAGAAATAATGGAAATAAAATTAATCTGTTCCAGACATCCAAAAGTATTAAAATAAAATATTTTTTAGAACTTTTTGACCTTAAATTATACACATTTTTATGAAAAATTAAGAAATAATAGTACAATAACATGTCACTTACATTTATTGAAGAGTTGTTGATGTGTGGAGGACGGGAGGAGGGGAGAAGATGGAGTAGTATGCTAGTGTTTGGAAGAGGAATCCCCTTCCAATAACACTGCAGGTGGCAAGTTCTTTTCTGGGGTTACTGGCCTTTTTCTTTGAATGCTACACTCCCTGCATGAATGCTACACTCCCTGCATCCCTGCTTCACTCCCTGCATGAATGCTACACTACCTGCATCCCTGCTTCACTCCCTGCATGCCTGCTACACTCCCTGCATCCTTGCTACACTCCCTGCATCCTTGCTACACTCCCTGCATCCCTGCTTCACTCCCTGCATGAATGCTACACTCCCTGCATCCTTGCTACACTCCCTGCATGCCTGCTACACTCCCTGCATGCCTGCTACACTCCCTGCATCCTTGCTACACTCCCTGCATCCTTGCTACACTCCCTACATCCTTGCTACACTCCCTGCATCCCTGCTACACTCCCTGCATCCTTGCTACACCCCCTGCATCCCTGCTACACTCCCTGCATCCTTGCTACACTTCCTGCATCCCTGCTACACTCCCTGCATCCCTGCTACACTCCCTGCATCCCTGCTACACTCGCTGCATCCCTGCTACACTCCCTGCATCCTTGCTACACTCCCTGCATCCCTGCTACACTCCCTGCATCCTTGCTACACTCCCTGCATCCCTGCTACACTCCCTGCATCCTTGCTACACTTCCTGCATGCCTACTACACTCCCTGCATCCTTGCTACACTTCCTGCATCCCTGCTACACTCCCTGCATCCTTGCTACACTCCCTGCATGCCTGCTACACTCCCTGCATCCTTGCTACACTCCCTGCATCCTTGCTACACTCCCTGCATCTTTGCTACACTCCCTGCATGCCTACTACACTCCCTGCATAAATGCTACACTCCCTGCATGCCTACTACACTCCCTGCATAAATGCTACACTCCCTGCATGAATGCTTTACTCCCTGCACATTCTTTACCACAGGCTTGGCACTAGGAGCTTTCTTGGGGCCCAGTGTGGCTTATTTAGCAGTTGCAAGCACTAAAAACACTGGAATAATGACAATATATATGGTATGAATGCGTGGGTAGTGGTCGCTCGCTTGTAAACAATAACACACTGAGTGCCTGTGCTCCCAGCTGGGCCATGGCCCCACGCGTACGCGTCCAGGACGGATAGCCAACTCGCCCAACTCCGAGTGTCCGCCTAATACTGAGCCAAAAATATTGTAAAAAAAAACGTTGAACACCGATTTGGCCGAGCTCCGACGACGTCGAGCACCGGGGGTTCACTGTACTGTAACATGATGCTAATATCAACTCTATACGGCTTATTTATCTATTACAATTCATGCTGTATAACCCTTGTGGTTTAGCGCTTCTTTTGATTATAATAATAATAATATTACAATTCATCTAATATGACTTAATAAACAATATAAATAACACAGAAACCTCATATACACTCTAGAATGAATAAAATGTCATTACATATGTGGCTAGTGGTGGCGGCAGCAGGAGTTTGTTTGGAGACAGGACAAGATAGACCTTGAATGACACTAATATCAACACTTGGGCTTATTTATCTATCACAATTCATCTAATATGACATAATAAACAATATTAATAACTTAGAAACATGACATGTCTACGAATGTGAGGACTGGTGGTAGTGTGTTGGTGTTCTTTGGTTTATAAGGGCCACTGCCATAAGCCATACATATAGTGGTAGTGGTGGGTGGCAGCATAAGCCCTCAACAATATTCACACTGAAACAATGTACGTAATTTATAAATAAGAAATATTTACACTTTAATTTATAAATAAGAAATATTTACACTTTAATTTATAAATAAGAAATATTTACACTTTATAAATAAGAAATATTTACACTTTATAAATAAGAAATATTTACACTTTATAAATAAGAAATATTTACACTTTATAAATAAGAAATATTTACACTTTATAAATAAGAAATATTTACACTTTATAAATAAGAAATATGTATTTACACTTACCTTGGAGGAGCTAGCAGAGGGCCCTATATAGTACCAAAAACAACAATAGAGGAGTTAAGATTCTTGTCATTTTTCTATCTCTAAATTATTCAACTTACTTGCTACACTGTTAATGCTACACTTTATCGCTGGCTGTCGCTATAGTCTTTATTGACTCCTGCTGCTTTAGTATCATACATATCATAGAATCACTAAAGAAGGCACATTCTCCCCTCTCAGCCCTTTACCAAAGGGCTGGCACTCTGAACTTTCTTTGGCCCCGTGGTGGCTTATTTCACAGTCACAATCAATAAACAAGCACCAAAATGAACGGATGAACATGCAGAGTATTCCTTACTCAACGAGAGAGAGATGCAGACTGAGTTTGATATGCATGAGGAAGTGGCGTCCCCGGCAAGTTGACCGTCCCATACGGCCGCTAACCAAAAAAATGGCCGCTAATCGGGAGCTGTAAAACTGGCCGCTAACCGAGTTGGCCGCTAACCGAGTTGGCCGCTAAGCGAGGATCCACTGTATTTAATTCAGCATTTTGCATCATGGGTGGTGGATGTTAGCCTTAGCATTAATAAAATGTTGTGTAATTACACTAATATTAGTAATAAAGGTTATCAATCTATCTATTACATTTATTCCAAATTGATATCAGAAACACGATAAATACCCTAGAACTGTAATAAAGACGCTGAAATGAATAATATATGCCATATTATATGAGTGGGGTAAGAGGAGCAGGCAGGCCTCTTATTGTATAATTATACAGTCATACCCCGTGTTACGATGCTATCATCTTACGTTATTTTCGAGTACCGATATTTATAACGTAAAAAATTTGATTGCGATTTACGATGTTTGCTTCGTGTAACGACATTCGTACCGGACGTGTCCGCTTGGCGCCCAGCTGAGCGCGCACTCCAGGGAGCGTCAGTGTGCTATTGTTTACAAGTGAGAGCGACCACCCACCCACACCCACGCATTCATACCAGTATATTGTCATTATTCCACTGTTTTTAGTGCTTGCAACTGCTAAATAAGCCACCATGGGCCCCAAGAAAGCTCCTAGTGCCAAGTCTGTGGTAAAGAATGTGCAGGGAGTGAAGCATTCATGCAGGGAGTGTAGCAGGCATGCAGGGAGTGTAGCAAAGATGCAGGGAGTGTAGCAGGGATGCAGGGAGTGTAGCAGGAATGCAGGGAGTGTAGCAAGGATGCAGGGAGTGTAGCAGGGATGCAGGGAGTGTAGCAAGGATGCAGGGAGTGTAGCAAGGATGCAGGGAGTGTAGCAAGGATGCAGGGAGTGTAGCAAGGATGCAGGGAGTGTAGTAGGCATGCAGGGAGTGTAGCATTCATGCAGGGAGTGTAGCATTCATGCAGGGAGTGTAGCATTCAAAGAAAAAGGCCAGTAACCCCAGAAAAGAACTTGGTACCTGCAGTGTTAATGGAAGGGGATTCCTCTTCCAAACACTAGCATACTACTCCACCTTCTCCCCTCCTCCCGTCCTCCACACATCAACAACTCTTCAATAAATGTAAGTGACATGTTATTGTACAATATTTACATGTGTATTTAGGTATTATTCATTAAATTCTGTATTATTTAATGTCAAAAAGTTCTAAAAAATATTTTATTTAACTACTTTTGGAAGTCTTGGACGGATTAAATTTATTTCCATTATTTCTTATGGGGAAAATTGATTCATGTAACGATTGTTTCGCCTTAAAATATGCCCTCTCTGACGGATTAATATCGTAAGTCGAGGTACCACTGTACTATTACAGGCCTTCCTCCACAGCCAGCCCATGTCACCATAACATGTTTATACGTAGTACATTATTTTACAATGTTTTCATGTGTTTTATGATTGTTCATGGTTCAATAGGTTAAGGAAGCAGTATTGTATTATATTTCCCTCCAATATATTGGGGCACCAAACATTCGAGATTTTTCAACATTCGCGAGGCTCTTGATCCCCTAGCCCTCGCGAATGTTGAGGGAGACCTGTATATATAAAGTAATAAATTTATAATTAAACATTTAAATAAACATTTAAAATAACATTTACTTACCTTTATTGAAGAGACTTGCTGGCATCTGGAAGATAGGGAGGAGGAGGAGGGGGAGGGAGCATTCATTGTTTGGAAGGGAAATCCCCCTCCATAAGGACTTCAGGTAACAAGTCCCTCTCTGGGGCTACTTCCCTTCTTTGTCTTTTAACCCTTTACCAGGCCAGGTGTGCCTCATATTTGATTCTGCCATAGAGGGTATTTTAGAGGCGCCTAAAATAAATAAACTTGACAAATGAACACAAATAAATATGTCTTAGAATTGCTTATATTATCAGAATATAGGTTGCAAATGTTGCAGTGTCTCAAATTTGATGCGTGGCCTGGTAAAGGGTTAATGCCACTAGGACCAGCTTGAGAGTCACTAGAACCCCTGTCGCACAAAATAACTGTCAAGAGTGCTCTGTTTCTGGTGCCTCTAAAATGCCTCTAAAATGGGACATTGTTTTTGTCACTGAACATGTTGCAGATATGGGTTGTTTCAACTTGCTCAGGGTGGTATTTCTCCATGAAGCTTTGCCGCTTATTCCACATTCCACACATGTCCTTAAGCACTGAAGAAGGCACCTCATTCACTCCCTCTTCTACTTCCTCCTCCTGTGAAGCAAGTTCCTCAACTGTGGTCTGATGCTGTTGCAGATAAAGCTCTTGCAGCTCGTCAGTGGTTAGCTCTTCATTGTGGTCCTACACCAACTCTTCCACATCCTCGCCACTCACCTCCAACCCCAGGGACTTGCCCAATGCCACAATACCTTCCACAACAGGCAGAGGGTCGGCAGGGTCAGCCTCAAACCCTTCAAAATCCCTCTGGACGACACAATCTGGCCACAATTGTCTCCAAGCAGAGTTCAAAGTCCTGGAAGTCACTCCCTTACCTATAAGGCTTATGCAGTTGTAGATATTGAAATGCTTCCTCCAGAACTCTCTTAGGGTCAACTCAATGTCTGAGGTCACTTCAAAGAACTTTTCAAACACTGCTTTGGTGTACAGTTTTTTGAAGTTACAAATGACCTGCTGGTCCATGGGCTGGATGAGAGGAGTGGTGTTAGGAGGCAAGAACTTCACTGTGATGAACTTGAAGTCCCTAGACAAAAAATCTGCCAAGTTGTGAGGATGAGCAGGAGCATTGTCCAGTACCAGGAGGCACTTGAGTGGCAATTTCATTTCCTGGAGGTATTTTTTCACACTGGGGCCAAACACTTGATGGACCCACTCTATGAAAATTTGCTTTGTGACCCATGTTTTTATTAGCTTTCCAGAACACACACAATCTATCCTTGACGACATTGTTTTTCTTGAACACTGGGATTTTCTGAGTGATACACGAGTAAAGGCTTCACTTTAAAATCCCCACTAGCGTTAAAACAAAACAAGAGAGTTAACCTGTCTTTCATAGGCTTGTGTCCTGGCAGTGCCTTTTCCTCCTGAGTAATGTAGGTCCTGTTTGGCATTTTCTTCCAAAACAGGCCTGTTTCGTCACAATTAAACACTTGTTGGGGTTTGAATTTTTCAGTGTCTACGTACCGCCTTAAATTCATTCACAAATTTTTCAGCTGCATGTTTGTCTGAACTGGCTGCCTCACCATGCCTTATCACACTGTGTATGCCACTATGCTTCTTAAGTCTGTCAAACCAGCCGCTGCTGGCCTTAAACTCACTAACATCAGCACTGGTTCCAGGCATTTTCTTGACAAGATCTGTGTGCAATTGCCTTACCTTTTCAGATATGATGGCCTCAGAAATACTATCACCTGCTATCTGTTTATTGTTTATCCACACCATCAACAACTTCTCAACCTCTTCCACTGTTTTTTATCTATTTTTGGCAAACATGTCAACACCTTTCGCAACATCAGCTTCCTTGAATTCTTTTCTCTTTGCCAGGATAGAAGTGATAGTAGATTTGTTTTTTCCATACATCCTGGCAAGCTCCCACACATGTATGCCACTCATATTTTTCTACTACAGTGGACCCCCGGAATTTGTGATTAATCCGTTCCAGAGGGCCCGGCGAACACCGAATATCATGAACTCTGAATCTATTTTTCCCATAAGAAATAATGGAAATACAATTAATCCGTTCCAGACACCCAAAAGTATTAAAATAAATTATTTTTGTACAACAAATATACATTAAATTTCACAGAAAACAATGAGAATTAAGACATACAAACAGTAATAACATGTCACTTACTTTTATTGAAGAGTTGTTGATGTGTGGAAGATGGGAGGAGGGGGGAGGAAGGAGTAGTATGTTAGTGTTTGGAAGGGGAATCCCCTTCCATTAACACTGCAGGTACCAAGTTCTTTTCTGGGGTTACTGGCCTTTTTCTTTTAATGCCACTAGGACCAGGTTGAGTCACTGGACCCCTCTCTCACAAAAAATCGGTCCAGGGAGCTCTGTGTCTGGCAATTCTTTAAAACATCCCTGAAATGGGACACCACATTGTCATTGTACAGGTTGCCAGCACGGCCTGCAACAGCTTTGTTAGGGTGATATTCATCCATAAAGCCTTGTACATCAGTCCATTTGGCACAGATCTCCCTAATTCTTGAAGAAGGCAACTTCCTCCATCTCTGTTCCTCCTCCTCCTTTGAACCATTTTCCTGAACTGTGGTCTGTTGTTGCTGTTGCTGTTGAAGCTCTTGCAGATCTTCAGTGGTTATCTCTTCATTGTCCTCCTCCACCAACTGTTCCACATCCTCGGTACAAACATCCAACCCAATGGACTTGCCCAGTGCCACAATGTCTTCCACAACAGGCTCAGGCTCAAGGTTCTGAGGCTCATCCCCAAAACCTTCAAAAACCCTCTCTGCGACACAGTCTGGCCACAATTTTCTCCAGGCAGAGTTCAAAGTTCTGGTAGTTACTCCCTCCCAAGCCTTACCTATAAGGTTTACACAATGCAGGATATGGAAATGATCTTTCCAAAACTCTTTTAGGGTCAAATTAATGTCTGTGGTCACTTGAAAGTACTTTTCAAACATTGTGTGTTCCTTACTTTCTTTACCACAGCGGTCCCACTAGGAAGCTTCTCTGGACCCAGGGTGACTTATTTCACAGTCACAATCAATAAACAATCCCTAAACACAATGAATTTATTGTGAAATGTTTGGATGAGCACGCAGGGTAATGTTCACTCAAGGGTAAACAACACTAGACTGGCTCACGGTGCCTGCGCAGCAAGGCACGCAAGCACAGGCAAGCGGACAGGTCTGATACGCTGGCTGAAACTCGGGGCAATGGCCAAAAGTCGGGGCAAAATTAGACCGAAAAAAGCGGCCGATAGTCGGGGTGGCCGAAACTCGGGGTTTCACTGTAAAATCATTACAATAACTGTGATGTTGATATTCAGTAGTAAGGTTCAACTTATGTCCATTTTGACTTACAAACGGTTGGTCGGAAGCAAGCTGGGTCGTAAGTCAGATGGTACCTGTATTTGCTGTTTAGAGGAACATCTAAACTGTCATATCTGTGCACTTCTCACAAAACAGGGATAGTGTTCAATGATGGTGAAAGTGTTTCTTTTTTCGGTCACCCTGCCTCAGTGGGAGATGGCCAGTGTGTTAAAAAACTGGACCAGTTTAATAGCTCCACTCAAAGCAGGGATAATCACAGATAACAATACTGATCACTACCCCACCTTTCTTATTACCAACTTATGTAAATCACCACAAGACACTTAGTTAGATCTTATTTTGTCTCCATGATGAGACATCAGTAAATAATTTTATTTCAGCATTAACCCTATACCGCGCCGGCATCACATACGAGGCGCAAAAAGCATGGTTTTCATGGCGCCATGAGCACAAAGCATATCCTCAGAGAGACTTCAAATTTCACTCCAACCAATCACAAGCCTTTTGGGCGGAGCTTGAATGTGTCGTCACTTGGGTATTGTCGACTGCTATTGGCTGGGAGCTGCAGAAGTCTTCAGTACTCTCTGAAGTGTTGAAGAAGGAGCATTTCCAACCTGACTCTCTTGATATTTCACCAATTTACACCAATCCAGAATGGCGGTAAGTTACTGAATGTGTTTGCAGTGCATTATTGAATGTTTTAACCTCATTTTGAGATGCAAATGAATTGCCTGACGTATTTATAAGTAACAAATGAATGCACTTGAAGTTTTGTTAACATTTTTTGAATCGTTTATGAGGCTCGGCCTGACAGAACAAAATGTCACGTGCCTCTGAGTGTAACATATGTGAGGCTAAAACAGACAATGGTGCTAACAAATTTGCCAATGAAGGTATCATATATCATGGATTAACAAATAACAATAAGGCCATCTTTGTCAATAATAGCTACCAATTGCATGCTGAATCAAATACATTGATATATGAGTACTTTTATCTTGTAAATTTATAAAATTTGCTCAATTTCGATGCTCATTTTGTGTTTTCTGTTCATTTCAGTTAAACACAAATATCTTTTATGGATCAAAGGCTCAAAGAAAAGGGATTACATTGTGCCAGAGTTATGTGATGACAGTGACAGTAATGAGGAAGTGGATTCTGCGGATGAATATGAGCCACCACGGCCAGATGCTTCCTCTTCAAGTGAAGATGAACATGAAGATTTGTCTACTAGAAGTCAGCAAGTTAGTGTAAAACGAAGGACTATACGAAAAGAGTAGTTGAAGATGAGGTTGATGAAATAATTGTCAACAACACTAGTGGCACCTGGAGGAAACTTGACATAACAAATACTCCATTACCTGACTACAAACATGAAGTACCAACACATGTCAAGAATCCATTTGAATATTTTTGTGAATTATTTACTGTTGAAATGTTAGAAAGCCTTGTATTTAACACAAACTTGTATGCAGTACAGAAAGATGTTAATACTAACTTCAACACTACTACTGAAGAGCTCATGCAATTTGTTGGAATTCTGATATTCATGAGTATGGACAACCTACCCTCTTTAGAGGATTACTGGTCCCTTCACCATTGTCATCTTGATGTTACAACTGTTATGACATCTAAAAGGTTTAGGTTACTAAGGACAGCAATTCATATAAATGATAATACCAAGGCAACAGCTGACAGGTTCCATAAGATAAGACCATTGTTTGATGGTCTAAGGAAATCATGCCTAAAAGTTCCAGCTACACCAAAGCAATCAGTTGATGAGGTAATGGTGGGATATAAGGGAACAAGAGCATGAAACCTCAGGCAATATATCAGGACCAAGCCTGATAAATGGGGTTTTAAACTTTTTTGCCGGGCCAGTGATGATGGGTTTATCCATGACATAATTTTGTATCAAAGTCAAACAACCTTTGATTATCACAGTGTTAGCCTAACAGAGGAGGAGAAAAAAATGCCTATAAGTTCCAAGATTGTTATTTGCCTTGCAAAGACTATGAACCAAACAAACACCAGTACAATTTATGCAGATAACTTCTTCACCAGTTTGCGTCTAGTGAAATATCTGCATACTACATTCAATTGCAGGTACACAGGCACTGCAAGGGAGACAAGAATTGGAAAACCACCACTTACATCTGTCAAAGACATGGACAAAAAAAAGGTGAAAAGGGGTGCTATGGATTACTTGTCAGTGGATGGTATCCTTGCTGTACGTTGGAAAGACAGTAAGGCTGTTACTTTATTGACAAACGATATTGGCATCAAACCTGTGACAAAGATAAAGAGGTACAGCAAGGAGAACAAACAAAAGGTAGATGTTGACTGTCCTGCAGTCATAAAGAGTTATAATGCCCATATGGGAGGCATAGATAAGAATGATATGTTGGTGCATCTCTACAAGTCTCCACTCAAAGCAAAATGCTGGTACATGAGGCTGTTTGGATATGTCATTGATCTTTGTTGTGTCAATGGCTGGTTCTTGTACAGGCGTGACTGTGCTGCTCTGAAACAGAAATACATGAACCTCAAGAATTTTCGGTTTGCCATCTCCCATTCAGCAAGAAAGCCAACCAAGGAAATCCCAAGGAGCATGAGATCCTCTCCAAGTTGTTCAACTTCACGGTCTACTTCACGGTCTTCTTCAATTGATGATGAACATTTCAGTCGCTATGCAAAAAGAAATCGTGATGATACAAGATATGATGAAACAGTACAGCACTTGCCACTTTATACAAAGAGGCTTTCATGTGGACATTGCAACACCAGAGAAAAAAGGATCTACTCGTCCGTGCGTTGTTCCCACTGCAAGGTTAATCTATGTCTAAATGCAACCAGAAACTGTTTCTGGGAATTCCATACGAAACCAGATGCATAAATACCTCTGATAAAAATGTTTGTCACAATAAATACAGAAAGGATACTCATTTGGTGCCATATCCATATTTTTGTAACATTTTTGCAATTTTTGTATAATGTCAGATATACTATAAATGTGTTAAAATGATTGAAATCAAGTTACTGTGCCTTTGGTTTAACAGAGTTGTTTATTAATAAACCTTAAATGTATATATATGCCATTTATTATCAGTTATTAGTAGCTGTTATGATTCTTTTAGACACATACCGTTGTCAGGAATGGTATCAAATCTGATACAAATCTGTCACCTGTAGTTTAACCTTTGTTGGGGTTGGCCTCATATTCAATTCTGCCAAAAAGGCCATTTTATGGCCCAAAAATAAATAAACTTGAAAAAGGACCACTTATAAATAGGTCTTAGAATTGCTTATATTATCAGATTATGGGTTGCAAATGTTGCACTTTCTCAAATTTGATTCATGGCCCGGTAAAGGGTTAAGTGACTTTGATTGGATCAGAAAGTTTACTGAAAATTAACAAATTGATAAATGGGTCAGATTTTTTCTTCAAAAAAATGCAAAACCTCTACAGTAGACATTGTCCAATTAATACTAAGGTAATCACAGCAAAGAGAATAAATAACCCATGGGTAACAAATAGTATCCTCAGGTCCTTTGATAAAAAACATTATGATAAACAGTAAAGATTAGGCCTAATAACTAAGAACCAGACCAAGTCAGTGCTTACCGATCTAATAAGGAAGTCTAAACAATTTTATTGTGCAAACAGGTTTAATGAAATAAAAGAATTTATTTATTTATTTCATTGCAGATTACATTGGTATTGGTAGTTACAATATAAATTGAGTGCAAGGAGAAGATATGCAAAAGACCTGGAAAATCTTCTCCAGAATCCTGGGTCCTGGAAAACTGGCCAAAACCATAGATATAGTTGTAACTAAACCAGGTGAACCTCACATCTAGCCTACCACATGATGTTTGGAAGCAGAACTTTAAATATCCAGCTAAACATAATGCTAAATGATTCTCCCATTGTAAGACACACAGCTGTATGACCCCTGTGGTTTAGCGCTTCTTCTTTTGATGATAATAATAATAATAATAATAATAATAGTTTATTTGGACATGATACAAAGAATTACAATGGGTTATGAGATTACATGAGGTGTACATGCCAAAAGCCCCTAATGTGCAGGGCATTTTGGGCAGACTTAAAATTAACTTAAAACTAAATGGTAAGAATTTTAGTAAATAGTTTACAATATGAGTATAGTTGAGTATTTAAGCTATGAAATTTGAACATACAGTTTAGACATGACATTTTTGAAAGTTTTATACTTTTGTCTTCATTATAAAATTAATTAAATCAGATTAAACAAATTAAATCAATAATTCGTGTTGCAATAACAAATTACAGTGGGACCCCGGTTAACGAAAAAAATTCATTGCAGAAGCCTGCTCAAGTGCCATTACCAAACGAATTTACTTCCCTAAGAAAAAATGTCATTTAGGTTAGTCTATTTCAGACCCCCAAAAATACACTTCCACAAGCACTTACAATATTATACTTACATAATTGCATGATTTCCGGGGTGTTCGTTAACCGGAGTTCCACTGTATATGGTCATTAGATGAGTTACAAGGAGCACAAGGGTACATAAGGATACATGAGGTATAAGTTTCAACATTTGTACTAAATTATATTTGATAAACTATTTTTCTTTGAGACACACAGAGGGTAAATTCTTAGGTCTACACCTTGACTGCAACTTGAAATTGAATACCTACAGCTGCATCCTGTCCAAGATACATTGTACTACTATTTAACCCTTTCAATGTCGAGACCCCTGCTCACAAACTTGCTCTCAATGTCCATAAATTAATTAAAAAAAAAAATCCTATGAAACGATAGAGAATCTTTTCCCAATGGTAATGACACCAAAAGTACGAAATTTGATAGAAAACTTACAGAATTACGCTCTCGCGAAGTTATTGGTCTCGGCGATATATACGCATCGGTGATTTCACCCACTTTGAGCCCTATTTTCGGCCAATTCCATTGTTCCAGTCGACTAAACTCATAGCTATTTCGCTAGAACTCCATTTGTTCCATTGATTGAGTACAAGAAATCGCCCATTTACCTATTTTAACTACCCAATAAAGTAATCAGAAATTGGTGATTCGGCCAGTTTCAAAATAGGGTCCAGAATTAACAATACAAACATTCCTTGCATTAAAATAGCATTTTCTCTGTTCATTAGTCATGTCTCCAGGCCCCTCTTATATTACACTTGCTTTCCATTTTGAATTTTTATTCACAAAAAATAGAAGATTTACTGTTATGCAGACTACTGCATTATTGTAAAAATGGTATAAATACTATCAGTGCATTTGTGAAAGCATATTAGACCCACCAGTTGATGTGTATTGGACGCATGATACGATTTGTTTACTCTTGAACATAGGCAAAAATCGAACATTTCTACTACTTTGATCTCAATTTCAAGGTATTTTTCGACAGTAAACCATTCAAAATCATCTCAATTTCTGTAATATATCTTCCATTCTATCAAATGGATTACCCACAGGATGGATATGGGGTGCACAATAAAGATATCAAACTAACTAACTATCAAATGAGACCAAGAAAACAAGAATACAACCAAAAATACCATACAAAAATACACCACAAAGTCGTTTTTTTATACCAAAAATGTGGTCCGAGTTTATTTTTCTCATGCACACATACTGAAGGATTTTTTTATACTGTACACAATGACCACTCAGACCCATTCTCTCATATGTAGGCTTACCAGCTTTCTCCCACAAGATTTGAAGCTGCTAGAATTTTGGCTTAATATTACTGGACCGACACTAGCTTGCAAGCTGTAATATTAGGGGACCGACAATGAAAGGGTTATGCTATCCTCACCTCTCCTATGGTATTTGTGCCTGTGGATCTACCACACCAAATCATTAAAAACTCAACAAAAAGCTGTAACAGTAACAGACAAGGCATCCCCCACTCTTAACACTTTCAGGGTCCAAGAATTTAAAAAAAAAAAAAAAATCAGATTTTTTCTTATGAAATGGTAGAGAATCTTTTTCTGAAGGTAATAAAACAAAAAGTACAAAATTTGATTGAAAATTGATGAAATTATGCTCTCGCAAATTTTGATGTGTCAGTGATATTTACGCATCAGCGATTTTGCCGACTTTGACTCCCATTTTAGGTCAATTACATTATTACAGTTGACCAAATTCTTAGCTGTTTCACTAGTATTTCTTCTATTCTATCGATTAAGCACAAGAAATTGCCCAGTCAACTGTTTCAACTACAAAATAAAGTGATTGGAAATTGGTAATTTAGCCAATTTAACTCAAAGTTCAAAATATTCCAATTTCAAAATAGGGTGCAGAATAAATAATGCAGGCATCCCAGGCACTAAACTAACATTTCCTCTGTTCATTAGTTATGTTTTCAGTCTTTACAAATGAATTCCATTTTGATTTTTTATTCACATAATGAATTTTTATTCAAACCAAAAAATGGAAGATTTACTGTTATGCAATATTGCAATAATTGTACAAATAATATCACCACATTTGTGAACGTATATTAGACCCACCAGCTGGTGCGTATTAGATGTGTGAGGTCATTTGTTTACTCTTAAACATTGGCAAAAATTTAACATTTCCGCTATTTTGAGCTCAGTTTCAAGCCATTTCCAGTACTAAAACCAATAAAAATAATCTCTATATCTGTAATATATCTTCCATTCTATCAAATGAGACCAAGAAATCGCAAATACAACTATAAAAAGTATACAAAAAAATGCTGCAAAGTCGCTGTTTTAATCGAAAATTACGGTTTCATTTTTTCTCTCATTATGCACTGTGTGCTGCAGGATTTGTTTTATGTGGTGCACACTTACCACATACGTATATGTATTCTCTCATATCTAGGCCCAAATTTACCGCTCAAAGCTTATCTGAGTGAGCTGAGCTCATGACGTAGAACTACGGTTTGGACTCTGAACTCAAAGCCGTAGAACTATGGCACGGACCCTAAAAGGTTTAAGAGTGTAGCAATTAAGGGGAGGCATAATTTTTTTTTTTCGTCCGACTTCTTTCATTTTTGGTGCACATGAAGACGTGTTCATGAACATTATTTTAAAAAAGTTTCAATAACATAGCCCTAAAACCAACTGAAAAAAAAAAAATTACTGAAAATTCCATGAAAATTCCATTTGAAAATTACCCTTGTCTAAATAGCACAACGAAAGGTGGATTTGAGACTTGGTACTTATAAAACAATGCTAGTGCGATTTTATTACAGAAGGTAATCTTGTAATTATCTTTATTTATTCTACAAAAAATATAAAGTTCCTCAGTTTTTTTTTTGCATTTGCAAAATATCTTGCCCTTTACTCCAACACTCGCTGTATAACCCCTGTGGTTTAGCGCTTCTATTTGATTATAATAATAATAATAATTTACTCCAACACAAATCCCAAAATATTTTGAATTTTGCAAATACCTTTTGTCACATTGTAAAACTATCATTGTTTTATGATTCCTGTTAATATTATTGCATTGGATCCAATAGGTCAATAACTTACTTCCGAGATAGCGGGTGAAACGTCTCCAGTCTCGGAAATATTTTTTTTCCGCGAAAATCACAGCTGTTTTAGTGTTTACTGGTGATCTAGTATTGTTATCCCCTCCAAAACACTGTTTTCTCTTACTCAATGTCATAGAGGACGATATAAAATGGAAGGGAAATAATTTTATTTCAATAACCTCAAATAGAGTTGCCATATTATGGCCTATTTTATTAGTTCTAGTGTATATATTATGTTTATATGTCTTTTTTTAGTGTTTATTAAGTCATATTAGATCAATTCTGATATTAGCATAATAATAAAAAAAAATTCCTGACTCAGGTTGACACTTCAGGTCGCTTGTTCTATCTAGGCTGGAATATTGCTGCACCTTTCAAGGCAGGTGAAATTGCTGACCTAGAAAATGTGCAGAGAACCTTCACGGCACGCATAACTGTGATAAACCACCTCAATTACTGGGAAAGCTTGAAGTTCCTAAACCTGTACTCCCTAGAATGCAGGCGGGAGAGATACATTATTATATACATGTGGAAAGTTCTCGAGGGATTAGTACCAAACTTGCACAAGAGTCACTCCCTACGAAAGCAAAAGACTCGGCAGGCGATATAACATCCCCCCAATGAAAAGCAGGGGTGCCACTAGCACATTGAGAGACAACACAATAAATGTCAGGGGCCCAAGACTGTTCAACTGCCTCCCAGCATACATCAGGGGGATTACCAACAAACCCCTGGCTGTCTTCAAGCAGGCACTGGACAGGCAACTAAAGTCGGTACCTGACTAGCCAGGCTGTGGTTCGTACGTTGGACTGTGTGCGGCCAGCAGTAACAGCCTGGTTGATCAGGCTCTGATTCAACATGAAGCCTGGTCACAGACTGAGCCGCAGGGATGTTGACCCCTGGAACACTCTCCAGGTATACTCATAGGAGTCTTCAGAGCAGGAATGTTACCAGCGTTCCTGATTGGCTGGAAGTCTATGTATAAACTCCACCCACACTCATATGATGCCAAATAGTCAATTATACCATTGAAATGAATAATACAAGGAATAGCAATAAAAAAACGTTAAAAATTGAAAAAAATTACGGGATGCAAGCAGTCATGTTGCTGGCGCCAATGTCACCATACATGATATAAATGGCTGTAATTCCTTGAAGAAACGTCGTAGGACATTGATTCTTGTACCATTGTGTTGCCAGAGAGTTGGGCTATTTTTCTTTACCAATAACTCAAGTTTCATATTTTTTCGATTATTTTTTCGCTCGCGAGCCACAGGCGTCAGGAGTTGTTATGCCTCCCCTTAAGTGATAAAAAAAATGGACGAAACGAAATAAACTCCTGACAGCATAAGCCACTCTGCTTATCTTCTGCAAGGTATGTAAATGGTGTACGTACACCATTTCATATGTACATTATGGTTTTCTTATGAAAGAAGTGATCTAATCCAGTTTGCCTCACAAACTCTGTTTTCTCTTATACTAACACGTCTGAAGGAGGAAAGAATGGGAAGACGTTTTCATAGCTGGAGCAAGAATGCCCGCCACCACATACGTAATGACATACATATTTTATTCATTCTAGAGTGTATAACAGGTTTTTTTGTTTATTATGTCATATTAGATGAATTGTGATAGATAAGCCATAGAATTGATGATAGCGTCATAATTGAAGTACTATTTTGTCATGCCTCCTGACAGCAGGAACGGATTAATTGAATTTACATTGTTTCTTATTGGGAAATATTGTTTCGACTTTAGAACATTTCGACTTTAGAACTAGCTCCTGGAACAGATTAAGTTCGAAACTCGATGTACCACTGTACAGTGGACCCCCGGAAATCGTACTGCTCCCAACTCGAGCAATTATGTAAGTGTATTTTTGGTCTGAAACGGACTAATCTAATTTACATTTGTCCTTTTGGGAACAAATTTGTTCGGTAACAGCACCAGAACAGCATTCTGGAACGAATTATGTCCGATTTCCGGGGGTCCACTGTACTTAATATTCAAAATATGCAGACACTACTGTGGCTACTATAGACAGTCAGTTCCATTGTGAACCCTTCTTTGAAATTTGTTGATAGCTACATCAGAATGCACTGGCTGAACACAAGACACAAAACCCTCCTTGACATCCCTGCATCCAACTCAGCCTGTGCAAAAATCTCAGTCCGTATAAAAGGCTCTAAGACATGGAACTCCCTGCCTAAAGCATTGAAAGGCACCTTAGCTGCCAGTCAATTCATAAATTATTAGTAAAAAGCACCTTTTCATAATTGAGACAGCACTATACTGTGTCAAACAAAACCAGCTTTCATATAATTCTGTCCATTCTTCCAGTCTTCTTTAACTCCCATACATAATTGGTAACATGTCTCATTTTAATTCTGTTGCAATCTAAGTAGTATGCTGTACCTTCATCTATATTCAATCACTCTACAAAACTGAAGATCATTGAATCGGTTTAAATTAATATGTAATTCTTTTCTAATTGACCATATATTATTATCATCTACCTTTCTTATTGTACTTATGGTTGTAGTTAACTACATAACAAGTCCTACTTAATAATCTATATCTAGTTTTTAAGTAATATTTAAGTCTTATGATTAGTTACCCAAAATATATTGCATAATTAGTAGTTTTCTTTTGTGCTTATCATTGTGCTATTTCACGTAAAATACAATATTTTTATGGCATAAAGAAATAAATATTATTATTATTATTATTATTATTGAAAATGAAATGAAAATGTTTATTTCCTTGCAAAGCTTAAATGTAGACAGCCTATGCTCCCTGTTAGTTTCATATCTCGCGGCACTCCAGTGCTGCCATCTGTAGGCCTGTTCAGGTCAGCGAGATGCCACTCTCAGACGGTCTCACTACCTCAGCCTACCTCAGAGAAGTGGGTTGTGCCTGCTATAATATTTGTATGTCCTAAATTTCGGGTGACCGGAAGCTAGTTTCCCCTGGGTAATTATTGTATGTATTGCTCGTTTACACCTTCGTGCCCACAAGTATTGTTGTGTTGAGAAGACACGCGGTAGGTGGCCGAGCGGATGTAAGCCTATGCTCCCTGTTAGTTTCATATCTTGCGGCACTCCAGTGCTGCCATCTGTAGGCCTGTTCAGGTCAGTGAGACGCCACTCTCAGACGGCATCACTACCTCGGCCTACCTCAGAGAAGCGGGTTGTTCCCCCAAGCTGGCTTCCCGGTCCCCTCACTCTGCCCATGTATACCTACACCATTACACAATAAAGCGCATCTAGTCATCTGCCGTCTCAGTTCTACTCACGTTACCAACGTCATTATACTAAGCTTGCAGACAGTAAGCTAAACTACAATTACATAAAATGTGTGGTTTACATATTATAAAATATTAATTACAAAGAAGGCCACTAGCATGACTAGGCATTTTGGGCAGACTAATCCTAATTCTTACTCTATATTGACACAGGTTATGGAGCAGTGCATTATACATTATTGCATACTGTACCATTCACTCATCTACCCTTATCTCACCTATGGAATTTGTGCATGGGGATCAACAACATTAAATCACCTTAGACCAGTCATAACCCAGCAAAAGGCTGCAGTCAGAATGATAACAAATTCCCACTCTAGACAGCATACTCCACCAATATTCAAAAGCCTAAAACTACTCACCTTAAAGAACATTCACACTTATTCTTGTGCATACTACATACATAGAACTCTACACGCTAATATAAACCCTCAGCTCAAAATTCTCCTCACCAACTTTAATAGGACCCATGACCATAACACAAGACACAGATCACTTTTTGATATACCCTGTGTCCATATCACCCTGTGTAAAAATTCTATGCACATAAAGGGCCCCAAAATCTGGAATTCATTACCAGTAAATACTAAAATAACCTGGTCTGAACATTAATTTAAAACTCTTCTCAAAAACCACCTACTCACCGTAAACTAAAAATTTATACTGTAAATTACTTTCACCAATGCTCACTGTTATTTTCCTATAATATAATTTCAATATTTACTGTTGATGTACCCATCCTACAAAGCACTTGTCACAATGTAATATCCACAGATTGTAATTTGAGTACATTTATTAACTGTTATAAGCAAATGTTTAACTAAAACAAACTCAATCAACTTCTCTAGTATTAAGTAGTCTATAAGCCATTAGATTAATCTGCCCTTAATGCCATGGCATGCTAGTGGCTCTCTTTGCACTTCAGTTCATGTTTGTAATAACAAAATATCGATGTAAACTTGCAATGAAATAAAAATTTATTTATTTATTTATTTATATTGAAGTGATTAATATTAATTAGATTGATAATAATGAGGTAGTACAAAACATATAGCCATACAGCCTCTCCTCACTTGCCGATGTATAGTGGAACCTCGGTTTTCGTTTGCCCTAGTTTTCGACGACTTTTTTTCATCAAAATTTTGTCCCAGTTTTCGTTCATCACCTCGGTTTTCAATGAGTTCATAGTGTGGGGGTAGTTTACTTAAGGTCTTATAGTCTAGGGTAATACTTACATTCATTATTAGCTGAGCTGTCTCTGAAATCTTTCACCAGTCCTCTCAATAGGTTATTTAAACCACTATTACAAAAATAATCTATATTCAGAGAGTAATATACAGGATATACAGGTCTTCTTATTCATAACAACATGTAACTAGCATCTCCAAGCCACATGGCCCACCTGTCACAATTAACACCCCCTTAAGGTTCTTTGCTTCCTTTTCAGTGACCGCTATTTCTTTTAGTTTGTCCAAAGAGTGGTCGGCGAATTGATCTTTGATCAAGTCGTCAGGTGTTAACATCTTAATATTGACCGAGGCCTGACTGATCGACCATAGATTGTTTGGTGGTCCGAGTTCCTGGGTGACATGAGTCACTGAACAATATGTCCAGTCCTAAATCCTTCGTGTGTTCTAACACCTCATCTAACAAAGATCTTTGCTGAAGCTTATCCATGGCTCTCGTTATCACAGCAAGGGGATATAACGATTGTTCTCCCCTACAAGCTTTTATTGCATAATTTTTGTTAGTTTCATTTTCCATCACTAGCAGTTCTTTACTGATCCCAACATTCGTTAGGTTATTCCCAATTAACAAGTCAACTGATCGGATGGGAAAAACTCCACTGGATATACCCACCGAAGCATATCCTCTGTAATTACTCAGCTCCAGATATACTCTGTGGAGGGGTACTTTGGAGACAGCCCCACCATAGGCCTTGTAGAAATTTGTCTTGGGACTGCCTCCTTTTAATCTGCCCCCTGGCAAATACTGTTGACAGCGACACTCTGAGACGCTCCTCTCAGGCTTACAAGTGACTTATGGGACAGAATTTCTAACTAACTGCAGTTGCAAGAATTCCCCACCTACATGCACGACTAAAAAGGGGGTGAACTTACTTGATAGAGAAGAAATGTCTCCTAGTCTTCCAATCTCCCTAAGCTATAACCCCCTCCAAACACCATGCGTAGGGAAGGACCTTAATCTGCAAGAATTCAAGTGGTATTAGTGTCTTGCCCTAAACTCAGAAATCCCAAACTCCAAGGGGGTTATCATCTAAGCAATATCTAAGCAGTATGGGACACTAGCTTCCAGACTTGTACTTAAGAGATGATGCTGGTACATACCAATGTAATAGCGTCTATCTGCTCGAGACCTACAGATAAACTCACTAATGTTTCCCCCAGAAAACTGGCCAGATACTGAGGGAAAGGAAGTTATCGTCTTACTGTAATGGGTCTGGATGGAGAAAGATATCCACAGTACTTCGAGATATCTTCTCCGAGATCCCCAGGTCTGATGTTGGTAGACACGTGGGTTGCCGCACAGCTGTTCATGGCAGTTGTTGACAGAATGGTGTCTGGTCTGAGAAGGACGCAGGTCATGCATCGTGAGTCCCACACTGCTTGACCTCAGCATGGGATTGCCATTTCTCGTTGGCTTATATAACCCGATGTTCGCTTATTGAAGTCTAAATCTACCTATGTTAAGGTCCTAGGGCTACCTTATTAATATCTAAAGTTGCCTCAATAATCCTAATATTAGTTACTAACTGTACAAACTTACCTAGACCTTCCTAGGAGAGTAAATCTATGAATTAACATGTGCAATCTTACTACCTCCGCCAACTTGAGTGTTTGTTTGTGGTGGGTGTGTGGGTTCATGAACTCAGAGGACCTATCCATGGTATGTTTAAGGCTTCATACGGCTCACTTACCCTGTGGAACTTTTAGCAAAGAAATAAGTTTCCATATCCTCCCACCAGCAGAGGTAGACAAGTCTACATTAAGTTCACCTTCCTCAAGCCCTTACAGCGGGCCCTGGACACGAGTGCCGTCCAGTCACTCTCGTCGAGCAGACTCTGGTCTAACTCTGACTGTCCAGTTTCCTCTGTGTGGACCTTTGGGGGCGCAAACTTGTTGGTTCCGGTGGTCTTAACACCCTTCCCTTTAACTTTAATGTCTCACATGTCTATCCTTGTCTGAGCAGTTTCGTACTTTCCCACCCAGTGGCCCATATGCCCTGGTAGCCTTTCTTCCCACTGATATGAGGTTCCCTGGGTTTAATGACAATCTCTCTCCCTCTTTAGGCACCCCATAAAAGCGTCTCCCCAAGGTGGCTGAGTGGTCGTCACTCCCTACTTGGTTTGGCTTACCTGGCGGTTCATCGTGTACACTAATATTCATTATCACTACTCCCCCAGCTATCGTGGTGTCAGCTTCCCCCCTCTCTAGCGTTGCAGGGAATTCATGTGGAATCCTGCCACCAATGATATATCCTACTGGGGATCTGTATAAACCAATTCCTTCCTTAATAGTCTGTCGTGTAGACAGGAAGTCATCTAGATAGTTGGTTCCCACCAGGATACCTACATTTCTGACTGTGTCAGTGGTAATGCCCTGGTCTGCCAGCTTCACACCAAGGTCTTTCAATCGCTTGGCTGCTGCAGCAAGACCTCTGGTCGAAATTGCTGCAGGTAACGTCTTTACTACCAAGGCTGTAATATATCTGCGATGTCCACCCAATTTAACAGTGACATCTACAACATCGTAAGACTTGGGCGGGCCCTGACTTGTAGCACCTCCCAATGTCGCACTAACTTTGCCAGTGGCCTTCAACTTTAACTTAGCAACCATCTTCTCTGTTATCATGGACACTTGTGCTCCCAAGTCAAGGAATAATCGGGTTGTTTCGAATCTGTTCCCGTTCACAATCCCTGCCATGACTGTAGGTAGGGCAGCAACTCTGTGATTCTCACTCAGATTAGAGACTTTGCCCACACTAATCACGCTGGCTACCACTTCAGGCTCAGACTCTCTTTTTTATCTCTTCAGGAGAAACATCCCTACTAGCCTGGGGTTCCCTTAAATTATTGGGACATAGTGCAGTATGGTGCTTACCTTTCCGGCAGTTATAGCACTCCGAAAGATGTGACTGGCAATCTTCTGCCTCATGTCCCCCACAACACCTTAAGCATAGCTGCAACTCCTTTAGTCTCTGCCGCCTACTGCCCAGTGTTGTATACTGAGAGCAACTCGTGCTAGTGTGTTCGCCTTCACAGAACACGCATATTCTGGTACGAATGTCTCTGAGGGTCTGCTTAGAGGTCCTTGTCTTAGACACTTCTTTGCCATAGTACACCCCAACGTTAGCTTTATGAGCTTTAAATTGATCTCTCAAGTTTTCTGAGTAACTAACTGTTTGTTTATGTGATGATGGTGGTGACTCTTCTCTCTCACCTATACTCAAATGAAAAATGAGCTCTCCCAACCCCTCAATAATTTGCTGTACATATTGTAAACCAGCTCGTCCAGTATATTAAGTGTAACTCGTGCACTATAGTGCTAGCCAATTTTCTCTGAATCAACCGACTGACCATCCATTCTGATCCACCCCAATCATGTAAATCTTTGAGACTATTTGTCAAACTCATGACTTTGATGCGGAACTTCTAAAAGCTCTAAGCACTTTTCTAGATCTTGACAATCTACATCTTGGTTTTGTCTTATCTCGGCACTCCCTACATGCCTTGATTAAGCGTCCCTTGTGGGCGTTCATAGACCACTTTAGCTGAATTAGAGCTGGGGCAGCTCCTTTCTGAGTCTCATCTGTCATTGTTGTAGTATGGTTAAGAGTGTCACTAATTTGTACTTTAATTAGCCCACCCCACAGTACGATATGGTATTAGATGAGAATAAGTGAGTCCCAAAGCTCCTCAACAAGCTTAACAACTTTACTTATATTGACTTGACTCAGAATTAAAACGTACACTGTTAGCCCTCAAACCCAACTAAAATGTATGTTGTTGTTATGAAAGCTTAACCTAGCAATCCTCTTCAAGGGGGGCTCCTTGTCGTGGTAAAGAGGCTATCGGTCTGAGGAATTGGACCTCTTGGTCTTCTTCCTCAGACCGAACCTAATTACCCCCCAATCCCCCCTCCCTTTTCCCATCTTCCCCATCCTCCCTTTTCCCTTTCCTCCTCCTCCTCCTCCTCATCCCTCCCTTATTTCCTTCCCAGTTTTGCCCTGGGAGCTTCTCTCCTCAGGCATTCTAGTTCCTAGGTAGGGGGAAGGGTATCGTAGTCCATCCCATTCCGTTGAGGTCCTTGGCGGTGGTGTAGTTTGCCGTGGAATCTGGATCGCCTGGGGATGTCCCGATCCCTCTCCGGTCACCAGGGAGGTGGGTTTAGGTATCTTTCGGGCGACGGGTGTATCTCTGGAGGCCACCTTTCGGATTCCGGGGGTGGTGGCCGAAGGCGGTATGCTTTGTGGCGGATATCCGGCCGCCCTCTCTTTTGTCCGCCGAGATGGCTCGGTGGATGTGAGGTTGCTATCCTGGATTGCTGGTTTACTGGCGTGAAGGGTAGGGTATGGCACGGGTTCCATGCAGCATCTGCACTACTTGTGGTGTTGAGGTCCTCTTGGGCACGGAGGGGGATTTGCACTCCCTTTCATTCCTCCTAGGACCTATTCCTCCACGTTCCCCCCTTTTTTTTTATTCTTTTTTTTTATTTTTATTTTCTTTTCTTCTTTCTTTTTTTTTCTTAAAAATAAAAAGAAAGAAGTAACCTAACCATGGCTGACCCAATCCATGAACCCACTACCCCCGGGCCCCTTCCTGATACCACACCCAGTACTGACCCTGCCTCGTTAATGGACAACTCTTTGGACACCTCTCATGCCCCTGTACCTCTTGCTGGTGCCGGTTCGTCACCTGCTTCAGGTACCAGGGACCCAACTGGCCCTTTCGATACGTCTGACCTTCACTCTTCTCTGACCTTGATTCCGGCTTCTCCCTCGACGGTGCGGCGATTGATTCGACACTTTCTT